>QRFJ01000416.1:0-154714 GCA_006176705.1 Cocos nucifera
TTGAATGCATCAAGCAACCTGGAGTCCCATCCGTACATGGGACTCCAATTCTTATCCACTTTGGGGGCATGCCTTCCTAGGCATGCACCTCTTACCTTTCTTTCTATTTAATAGGGGGACAAGGGTCAAAGCTGCTCTCCTATAAGTGCATGACACATGAGCAGATGTCCAAGTGTCAAAGGTCAATGTTTGACCAAAAGTCAAAAGGACAAGAATTAGCATGTGACAGAAAATGGTAGGTGTTGTGTTCAAATTTATCTCATAAATTAAGATAATCCTTTTCTGATCTGGACAAGCTTCAGTCAGATCAAGTAAAGGTACCTGAGTGAGCACAAACATATTTGGCTCAGTCGAGACAACTTTTAATGATAATTCAAGGAGAACATTAGGCTCAATCATGTGCTAGCATGATTTTCTTGAACCTAATTGAATCTAATTCAAATCAATTGAAGCTGAGTTAGTCCAATTGATGATATCTAGATTCCAAACCCTTGTTTGTGTGATCAGTTAGGTTCAATTTCGTATATGGTAATGGGATATGTCATGCAATCTTTATCATCGACATCATCGAAACACCTTTCGATGGAATCATAATTTTTTCTGATTCAGACAACTAGAATGATCGATCATCTAAATCATTCAAATTGCTCCAAAATCCACCAGTGACACCTAGCAGCATATGATGGCAACCCATCAAAACTGAAAATGAACCTCTTGGTGCAGCTATTACCTATGTGATTAAGTTCCTTCTATCTTGAGCCCGATCAGATTAGGGTTAAGGTGAACTCGTCAAACCCTAATATCCATCATATGATTTAATCATTCGATTCAAGTCCAATGTGAAAATCTTAATAGAAACTCTTTCTATTATTTCACTCTCTGCCATGGCCATGGGCTTATGGACTTGATTCTCATGATCATCATAGGGCTGCTCCTCATCTACCGAGGTAGATAGATTTTCTCTTGGTGCAATCCAATTCCTATAATGAACATGCTATAGCCAACATACACCTCAGGATTTCGAATGGCTAGGAGATCGAGTCATGGTGTAGTCAAACTATAACACCCTCAAGGTGAACTACTCGATGCACCTCAGGTCAAAGAACCAGACACACCACTGCAGCTTCGAGTCAGTCATCGATGAGAAGGTAGACTTTCTTATGACTACTCGAGGTGGTCACGCTCAGTGCCCTCATTCTCTAACGAGTACCTGTACTCTTGCTCTGGTATCTCTACACCATAGACTCAAGATTCATCTACTATAAAAAAATGATTGTACACTAATCTTTTGGATCAATCACCATCCTCATGACGATCCTACGGTCATGAGCATTTTATGAGTTAATAAATGAGAATTCATGTCTTAAATTTTCAACTCTTGAAAATATGAATTATCATTACCATTAACTTAAGGGATGTATCACAGACACTAAATACATATTTATGATAGAAAATAATTCATTTTATTATTTATAGTTAAAATTATAATTTTGTCCCTAGAAGTGTATTACAAGTGTCAGCCAATTCTGGCTTCTAGGGCACACATATCTAACAGGACAGCCTTGGGGCATGGTGGATGGGTGTAGAGATTAAACCCTATGCACAGATAGGATTTAAATAAATACTGCTGTGCCATGCAGTGCCACATAGCCACAATGAATTAGATTCATTGACTTAATCAGATCTTAATCTGATTGGCTCAGTGATGTCATCTGATCCAATCATATGAGAGTCCCTCAAAAATCCACTAAAGTGGCACCATGGATGGATAAACCCAAATAGATGGCGCCTAGGAGTTTAAGGCTATCAAGTAACCCTGGAGTCCCATCTGTATGGAACTCCATCCTTATCCACATGGGGCACATGCCTAGGATGGAATGCGCCCTCTCTCTTTTCTCTTTTAGCAAGGGGACAAGAGTCCTAAGTGCTCTCCAATGGGTGCATGCCACATGGCCCTCTGTCTAAGTGTCCAGGGTCAATTGTTGACCCTTATCCAGAAACTGAAAATGGCAGGTGACAGGAATTAGCAAGTATTGTCTTATTTCTATCTAATGGATTAAGATAATCCTTTTCAGACTTAGACAAGTTTCAGTCAGTTAAAGACAAATCATATAGGGTTCTCTGGTGAGCCTAAACCAATTTGACTTAGCCAAGATAAACCAGAAAGACTATAGAAGAAAAAAGTTAGGCTCAATTGTGTGCTAGCATGATTTTCTTGAACCTAATTGGATCTAATCCAAATCAATTGAACTAGGTTAGCCCAATTGGTGATATCCAGACCCAAACTCTTGTTTGTATGATCCAATTAAGTTCAATTCTATATGGTAATGAGATATATCATGATCTCCATCATTGACATCATCGAAATACCTTTCGTTGGATCATAACTTTTTCGATTCATATAATTAGGATGATCGATCATCAAGATCATTCTAATTGCTCTCAAAATCTATCAATAACACCTAGAAATATATGATGGCAAGCCATCAAAACTGAAAGTGAACCTCTTGGTGTAGTTACCTGTGTGATTGGGTTCTTCTATCTTGCGCTCTGATAGGATTAGGATTAAGGTGAACTCGTCAAACCCAATATCCATCATATGAATTAATCATTCGATTCACGTCCTATGTGAAATCCTAATAGAAACTCTTTCTATCATCTTCACACTACCATGGCTATGGACTTATGGACTCAATCTCATGATTTTCATAAGGCAACTCCTCATCTACCAAGATAGATAGATTCCTTTATTGGTACAATCCAATTTCTACAATGAACATGCTATAGCCAACATACACCTCAGGATTTCGAATGGCTAAGAGATCAAGTTTTGGTGCAGTCAAACTATAATACCCTCAAGGTGAACTGTCGATGCATCTAAGGTTAAAGAACTAGATACACCACTGCAGCATCAAGCCAATCATCGACGAGAAGGTGGACTTCCTTATGACTGCTCGAGATGATCATGCTCAATGCCCTCATTTTCTAACGAGTACCTGTACTCTCGCTCTAGTGTCTCCACACCATAGACTTAAGACTCATTTATCCTAAGAAAGCGATCAGACAACAACCTTCCAGATCGATCACCATCCTTGTGACGATCCTATGGTCAGGAGCAGTTTATGAGTTAATTATGAAAATTCATGCCTTAAATTTTCAACTCTTGAAAATATGAATTATCATTATCATTAACTCAAAAAATGTATCACAGACACTTTAAACACACACTATGATAGAAAATAATCTTTTTATTTATTTATAATTAAAATTATAAAATTATCTTTAGAAGTGTATTATAAGTGTTAGCCAATCTGGCTTCTAGGACATACATCTAACAAACTCCTACTTGACCTGAAGCTAATTGACTACAAATCTTAGTCCCATCTTCTCAAGATGGGCTTCGATCTTCTATTGTTCCAACGACTTCATCAGTAGGTCAGCCGCATTATCTGCGGTGTCGACTCTCTTGCCCTCAACGTATCCCTTCTTAAAGTAATCACGGATCAAATAGAATCACCGCTCGATGTGCTTGGATTTCTAGTGAGACCTCAGCTCCTTAGCAAGAGTTATGACACTATTGTTGTTACAGTACAGAGGAACGGCATTTGATGGCATCACTCCAATCTCTATGGTGAACTTCTTATATCAGAATGCCTTCTTTGCATCCTTCGATGTAGCGATATACTTTACTTTCATGGTAGAATCTACTATCACTATCTGCTTGGAACTCTTTCAGCTAACAGCACTATCATTGCATATAAACATACTACCAGATGTTAACTTTCGATCATCTATGTCGGACATAAAGTTCGAGTTTGTATACCCCTAGATCTGGAGTTCTCCATTACCAAAGACTAGAAATACATCCTTAGTCATTCTCAAGTACTTAAGGATATATTTCATAGAAGTCCAGTATTCTTCGCCTAGATTCGATTGGTACTTGCTCGTGATACTCACAGCATGGACAATATCAGGTTGTATACATAGCATGGCATACATGAGGCTTCCTATTGCTGAAGTATAAGGGATCTTGCTCATGTATTCAATCTCCACAGGTATGCTAGGGCACATCTTCTTAGATAAATGAATGCTGTGTCTAAAGGATACTAAATTCTTTTTTGAGTTTTTTATGCTAAATTTCTTTAGCACCTCCTCTATGTACATCTTCTATGAATGCCCTAGCATCCTATTCGGTCTATCTCTATAGACCTTAATTTCTAGAAGAAAGGATGCTTCTCCCAGGTCTTTCATAGAGAACTCTTTAGACAATCATATTTTGACCATGGTTAGCATGAAAATATCATTCCTAATTAGGAGGATGTCATCCACGTACAGTACGAGAAAGACAACAGTGCTCCCATTGACCTTTTTAAAAACACAGGGCTTCTCCTCATTTTTGATGAAACCAAATGATTTAATTACATCATTGAAATGAGCATTCTATCTTCGAGATGCTTAAGTCCATAGATGGATCTTTACAGCTTGCAAATCTTATGATCAGCATCACTAGATGTGAAACCTAGAGGTTGTTCCATATAGATATCTTTCTCAAGATATCCATTCAAGAATGCCGTTTTCACATCCATCTATCATATTTTGTAATCGAAATAGACTACAATAGCAAGTAGTGTGTGGATGGATTTTAGCATGACTACTGGCGAGAAGGTATCTTGATAGTCAATGCCTTCGCGTTGACTATAATCTTTTGCTACGAGCCTTGCTTTGAATGTTTCTACATTCCCATTGATACCAATCTCTCTTATAGATCTATTTACACCAAATAGGTACTATACCTTCAAGTGGATCTACCAAGGTCCAGACTTGGTTTGAGTGCATTGAGTTAATTTCTGACTTCATTGCCTCTAACCATTTCTCGGAGTTGATATCTGATATCATCTTGTCATAGGTCTTGGGATCATCACCATTAATTTCATTTTTCGTGAGGAATATTTTCTCTACATCCTCTTGAATAGTACCTAAATATCTTTTAGGAGGATGAAAAATTCTAGTTGATTTTTGAGGTGGAGGAGGTAGTATTTGGACTGGCTCAATCTGATTGGGTTTGATAGGTTCAATAGCTTGTTGCTATTCGGAGACCTTCTCCTCGAGCCTAATCTATCTTTTAATGCTACCATCTTGAATAAATTATTTTTCAAGAAAAATAGCATGTCGACTCACAATCACATGGTGGTCTTCTGCAACAAAGAAATAATATCCTAATGATTCTTTAGGATATCCAATGAATTGAGCTCTAAAAGACCTAGATTCTAACTTGTCCATGTAAGGAATCCGGTATCACTCTGATACCAATTATTGGTGCATTATCTTGGCATCACCTAGCTCTAATGCCATATTGCGGAAGCTTTTGATCTTTAGCATGGACCATAGAAGATCTTTGACATTCTCTAAGGTAGCATATCATAGATCCATCACTTAGATCTATGTTGAGGCACCTTCCTCCTTGGACTTGAGGAAGGCACCCCCTCTCTCTAAGGCTTCTTCAGGAACCTAGGGCAACTACTCTAAAGAGGAGAGAGAAGAGAGGTTTAAGGAAGAAAAGATCTGTATTGCTTGTACCCTTCTTAAAATCCTAATACAATCTATGTATTTATACATAGCCATTAGGCCCAACCAAAAACTTTTCTAGCTAACCCAATATATGAAAGCATTCATTGAGCCCATGTATACCCATGTCTCCCATTCTCTCATCCTCTGGATCTAAGCCCGACCCATATATGAGTTAGCCCCTTTAAGACCTCTCAAACCAGGCCTTAAGACCCTTAGGATAAGTCCCTATCCTAGCCTCAAACAGAACCCCGGGTAGCTCTGCCCACAGACTAAGCCGGCTTAGTCTCAGCACTAAGCCGGCTAACCTAAGACTAGGTCGGCTCAGTTTTAGACTGAGTTGATCTAGTTGCATGCATTGCTGCAGTCTCGAACATGTTCTTCTCTTTTTGGCATATTCTATGAGACTTAACCATTCCAGTTTCAGATTGAGCTGGCTAACCTGCAGAAATAATCCTTTTCTGCAGTCTTGATTTTCCGACTTTGACTTCTTGCTTCACCTTGAATCTCAAGTATTCGAAGCACCAACTAAGCCCCTGGAATCCTTAGAGCCAACACCCTGGCTCCTCCTATGGCCTCCCAAGGCTTGGGAGCACCATCAATCCTTACAATCTCCATCTTGGTGCCCCAAGCCTTGGCAAACCCTTCGACAATGCACTCCTGCACGATCCCACTTTCAATGAGCACTTTGACAGCACTTGTGCAAACATCACGTTTGCCAATCCTCTTCAACTGTTGTGCACCTTTAAGGCCTTTGGGATGACCACCTCCACTGCTAAAGATCTATGCTTGCTTCTTGGCATCATCCTGAAATTGTAGGATCCCTTCTACTTAGCAGCTGCATCACTTTCTCTGGACTTTCCTAGAGAACCTACAGCATTTCTACACCAACACATGCTGTACCACCTGACATGATCTTCTCAGAGCTATGCCTGTCCACCTGCATATGCCGCTCCATCAAAAATTATGCATCACCGGCACTGACCCTCAACTCTAAACTCATGTCAAATTTTTTCTTCACTTATGAATCCTCTACTACGGAGCTCCACCTATATCCGAAGTCCATCTGATGCTACAGAAGTCAACTCTGTCATCGAATCTCTCAAGGCCAACCACTCAATGCTGCACTGTTGAGCCTACCGCTGCACCTCAAATATCATCACTGCCTCTTCGAACCCTTCACACTCTGCAGCCCTCTTCAAAGCTATCTTAGATACCTCCACAACCCACGAGCACTTCTTAAACCTCTAGGAGCTCATCCAACTCCTCTAACTTAATGATTGAACCCTAGAAAATTCCACCCTAGCCATCTTCTTTTCTGCCCCTACACCAGCCATTGCTTCAGTTATGCTCGAAGGAACTATAGCTCAAACTCTATCCTGGGCTCAGACCTACCTATATCATCCTAAGGCTTCTAAGACTCCATGGCTTTTCCTGAGACCTACTTTCGATCTTCCTCGGATGCCTCTTGACACTCTCTACTAAAATACCTCCCTCGACTACTGCACCGCTAAGCCTCTCTTAGCCCCGTGTCTCCAGGAATGCACTACTACAACACTCCAGTGCTTCCTGACTCATCTCGACACTGCCTTCTCATAGATATCCAGATCCTCTCTTACTGTACATAAAACCATCCTCCATTGAACTGTGACTCTCCCTGATGCTTCTACAAAAGAAACTTGATCCATGACACTTTCGACTGCCTGAGACCTCCTAGCACTCCTTGAGACCTACTTTCAATCTCACTGAGATGCTCCTAATACTCTCTACTGAGATACCTCCCTCGACTGCTGCACCACCGAGCCTCTCTCAGCCCTTGTGCCTCTAGGGTAGCTCTCCTATACCACTCCAACGCTCCCTGACTTATCTTTGCACCACTCTACAGTCGCCCAGCTCTAACTTACTGGACCTCCTTGGATCATCTATCTCCATCATTCTCAAGATTTCATAAATCCATGCTCTGATCAAATCGCTGAATATATCTTTGACTATTTTTTCATCTTCCTACAACCAAAGGATGTATAGTCACTTCTTCAGCCTTCCTTCGATCATTATCCTTTGAAAAATCTCTCTTCAATAGCCCTATACTACCCATCTTTCTAGAGAATTCTGATGCTCTCTGCTGAGATATCTTCCTCGACTGCTATATCATCAAGTCTCTCTCAATCCTGCATCTTCAGAAAAGCGCTACTACAGCACTCCAATGCTCCCTGCCTTGTCTACTATTATACACCCTAATTTTTTCACCAAGACCGACTAGTAAATCATATACCCAAACCTTCCGCCCTAGAAAAAATCCTTCTCATTAATCCTCTCAGCCTCCACCTTCAACCCATTACTTTCGGTTGGCCAAACCACCGTAATAACAAAGATAGATCTAAGACATAGCATGGAATACTCATGCAGATTCTAGATTTCATCCTTTATAACTTCTCATTCGCTTCCATGCACCATCAGGCTCTGATACTAAATGTAAGAAATTTGATATCACTTTGATACCAATTGTTGGCACATTATCTTAGCATCACCTAGCTCTGATGTCATATTACGAAAGCTCCTGATCTTTAGCATGGACCATAGAAGATCTTTGATGTTCTTTAAGGCAGCCTATCATAGATCCATCACTTAGATCTATGTTGGGACACCTCCCTTCTTAGACTTGAGGGAGGTGCCCCCTCTCTCTAGGGCTTCTTTAGGAACCTAGGGCAACTACTCTAGAGAGAAGAGAGAAGAGAGGTTGAAAAAAGAAAAGATTTGTATTGCTTGCACCCTTCTTAAAATCCTAATATAACCTATGTATTTATACATAGCCATTAGGCCTGATCGAAAACTCTCCTGACTAACCCAATACATGAAAGCACTCATCAAGCCCATGTACACCCATATCTTCCATGCTCTCATCCTTTGGATCTAAGTCCGACCCATACATGATTTAGCCTCCTTAAGACCTCTCAAACTAGGCCTTAAGACCCCTAAGATAAGTCCCTATCCTAACCCCAAATAGACCCTTGCATAGCTCTGCCCGCAGACTGAGCCCAACCTAGTTGCGTGCCATGCTGCAGTCCCGAACGCTCTCCTCTCTGCTTGGCCTGTTCTCTAAGACTTAACCGATTCAGTTTCAGACTAAACTGACTAACCTGTAGAAATAACCCTTTTCTGTAGTTTTGATTCTCCAACTTTGGCTCCTTTCTCCATCTTGAATCTCAAGTATTCGAAGCACCAACCAAGCCTCTGAAATCCTCAAAGCCAACACCCTGGCTCCTCCCGTGGCCTCCCAAGGCTTGGGAGCACCATCAATCCTCATAGTCTGTTTGTTGTCTCTTGACATGAGCTAGATAATTCTAAATTTTGAGATGACTCGACTTGATTTCTTACCATGCCATTTCTCATATGATATAGTAGAAACAATTTTAGAAGAAACCCTATTCAGCAAATATATAATGATCATTAGACTATGTCTCCAAAAAAACTTAGGAAGGTTCGTGAAGCTCATCATGGATCAGATCATATATAATAAGGTCTGATTACTCCATTTTAAAATCTCGTTGAGTTGAGGCATTTCAGGTAGAGTCCATTATGAGACTATGCCATTATCTTTAAGATAGTCCAAAAATTTTTGACTAAGGTATTCACCTCCTCGATCTAATTGAAGAATTTTAATGAATTTTTCTATTTATTTTTCTACTTCGAGTCTAAATTTTTGAATTTTTCAAAGACTTCAAACTTATGTTGCATCAAATATACATACTTATACTGAGATAAATCATTGATAAAGATGATGAAGTAGATATAATTGCCTCTGGTCGGCACATTAAATGGGCCACACACATCTGTGTGTACCAGGATAAGTAGGTTTGTGGCCCTTTTTTCATATCCTATAAAAGAATGCTTGGTCATTTTGCCATGAAGGCAAGATTTACAAATCAAATATGAATTGAAAGTCAACAGACTCAATAGACCAGATTTCTCCAATTTGTTAATCCTGTCTTCCGCTATATGACCTAGCCTAAGGTGCCAAAGATACCTATCATTTAGACTATCCCTAGATCGCTTTGATCTTATGGTATTCATGTTTTGCTCAATATTAAAAATAGAAACATCAATATGTAACTAATAAAGATCCTTTATAAGAAAACTACTTGCAATTTTATTTTTTTTAAAAAAAATATTATAATAGTCCTTAAGAAAACTAATTACATAGCCTTCTTATGCTAAACATGAAATAGAAATCAAATTCTTGCTTGCTGTAGGCACATAAAAATAATCCCTAAGAATTAAATCTAATCCTGATGATAGTCAAAGAGGATAAGTTTTCACAATCACAGCAGCAACTCTTACTCCATTCTCGATGAGCAGAATCATCTTACCATCTCTCAGTCTCTTGCTATCCTCAAGATCCTACATAGAAGTGCATAAATGAGCACTCAAACCAGAGTCAAGCACCTAACTGGATGCAGAAAAAATCATAAGGTTAGATTCTATAATGAGCATATCTCTAGAAAGACCTACCTCCTTCTTATTCTTTAGGTTGGCCAGGTATAAAGGACAGTTCCGCTTTTAGTGGCTATCGATGTTGCAATAAAAATATTTTCTTTTATCAGCAGTCTTCTTCTTTGGCTTTACCTTGTTCTTCTTTCCTCCTTCAGTCTTTTGTTTCTTCGCAGACTTCTTCTTCTTTTCAAAAGACTTTCTCTTAAAAGAAATTCACCCCACAGCAAGCACTGAGCCCTTTGAACTTTTCATAGATAGCTCAGCGGTAACCAACATGTTCATAAGCTCAGCCAAGATATTTTGAAGTTTATGCATATGGTAGTTCATGATGAACTACTCATACGCATCAGTAAAAGAATGTAGAATATATCAATTTACAGATCCTGATCTAACTTGACACTGAGCTTCTCAAGCTCTTCTAAGTTTTTGATCATCATTAGACAATGATCTTGGACCGACTGTCCATCATGCATCTGAGTCTTAAAAAATTTTCTAGTGATTTGATATTTGGCTGCACAACTCTGTTCACCAAATAACTCTTGCAGGTGAACCAACATTTGATGGCTAATCTTTATGTCTTCATGTTGGTACTGGAGCTCATCAGACATCGAGCCCAATATGTAATACCTAGCTTTATTATCATCATCCATTCATTTTTTCAAAGATGCTCTCTATTCAGTGGATAGATGGACTGGTAAAGTGGGAGGATCCTATTCCAACATATAAGTTAACTTTTTAAAATTCAAAATAATTTTGAAGTTTCGAAGCTAATTCTTGTAGTTGGATTCGGTTAGTCTATAGGTGTTTAGGATGCGGGCTAGTGGATTGAACACAGATATTTTTTTATAGAGAGTCAAAATTTTTAGTTAAATTTTATAATTAAACTTAACTAATTTATTTTAAAAATTTATTTTTAAATAAATTAGGCTTTCACTATTTTTTTGGATCCCTATACTTTCTTGACAGAGTGCAAAAATCTCTATGATTAATTGATTTCTAGTGGATGGTGTGATCCCACCGATTGGATCACCATCTCACCTAACAGTTATTGATGATGAATCAATCAATGAGTGGATAATTCTTATCCAATATTCTTTAATCATGGTGCACTAAAACCTGATCTCTAATTCATGAATCTCACCATATTCAGAATATTGATCTACTTCTTAGTTAAATCAAACCCACGATTTGCATGAATTGAATTTCAAATTAGGTTCCTCACCGTATCCAAAATATTGAGCCCAACCCATCCTCCAACCCGTAGCATCCAATGCCTAATAGACATGGTTGCATTTTTCTGGTGCAATTGAACTACTGTAATCCACCGAGAACAATCAACCTCAGAAAGGGCCCGCACATCTACAATAGTGGAAGACCTATGACTTAATATTTTTTTAGAAAGATTTAATTTTGGTCTCTTTAAACTTCACTTAACTTAGTCATAATAATTATGACTAACCTAGTGGCATGGGTTAGCTTGAATTGTTAGCCACCACTAATCAGAATTGGATCGACACAAATGATCAGATAAGTGAGTCCGGTGAAAGAAATATGCCATTAACTCGACAAGAACACATTCATGTCGAGTAGCTCCCAATTAAAAACTAATCAGTCGTATCTTCCAGACTTATCTTAGATATCAAATTATCGAATTAGAATCAATCAAGTTAGCCTACAATCTATGCTCGAACCATGGAGCCAAATTAGATCTTGACTTGATCAACCACACATGAATGTGAGTCGATCTTGACCCAAACTTAATCCTATTGGGCTGGTCAATTCTAAGCACTCTTGATCCCACCTAACCAACTCTTGATTTGGTTTGATCAACCGCTAGACCTAATTAAGCTATCCATGCTCGAACCCAATTTTATGAAGATATCTTAAATCTAAAAATTCATAATTTTTAGATCTAATTAATTTAATAATCTTAATTCTTAATTAATTTTGGGTTCATAAATAAAAATATGTATTAAATTCTAGGATTTTAAGATCTAAAATTTTATAGAAAAATAAATTTTGATTTTTGATTAAGGATGAACATGAAGGACCCCTCCATGCCATAAGAACATTCCATCAAATAGGAGGAGAGGGCCTTTAAACTCTACTTTATTCTTATGACCGAACGGCCAAGGAGAACGTCTTAATCAAAAATATAGTTTCTACTACAAAATAAGTTAGATCTAAATCATATATCGCATACACAATTAATGATCTAACTTATACATGCTTTGCTTACATCTCATGTATCATAACTTAATTAAACATGCATACTTTCAAATCTGATATATCACATATAATATCTAAAAAATAAAATTTAAATTGATCACATCAAAATAAAACTATTCTAGATAGTTCATAGAACTATTATACAACTAGTTTAAGCATGCATCTTTCATATCTTAGATGAATAAATTAAAAATTAAGAATTATATTTTTTATTTTTTAGATTTGATTATAATATTTATAACATCAAAAAAATAAAAATAAAATAGATTTAAAATTATATTTAATTAAATTAAAAATATGATTATACTAGACTACATATAGAATTATTCTATACTAATCTAGTTATGCATCTCATACACTATAGATCTAAATTATTTAATTTTTAATTTTTTTAATTTTAAATCTAATCATATCTGATATGACATCTAAAATTCTTTAATATCAAATCATAAATAAAAATAAAATTAGATCTAAAATAGATCTGAAGAATTGCTAACCTGGCTCTGATACTAGTTAAGGAAAAATCTCTATTTTTTGCCATAGGATCATCCAGATCTGATCAGTTCTAAGATGGATTTTTTTAAAAATTCTTAAATGATCTGATCAGATCTAAGAGTTCTTAGATCTAATCATGATGATTTGATATTAAAAATAAAAATTAAATCTCAATAAGAAAATAACCATTGTTACCTGATTAGGGTAATCCGATTACCCTAACGATGATCTTGATGCTCCTGAGGTTCTGGATTAAGCCATGCACGTGCCTGACCTCGACTAAAGTCCACTCAAGTAAGATCTAGAGGTCTTCTCCTTTTGAATCAAGACTCTAAAGATAAGATCTGGATCTAATCTAAATCTTCTTCAAAAACTCTTCTGAAGAAGCAGCAGTCATCTCTCGAAATAGTGCTACCTTCTTCCTGAACAGGGTGCCAATGCTTCTTGGACTCTTGCTGGATGTGCACCTAACTCCTTGGATGCGGAGAGGGGAGAGAGAGGATCAATGGATGGCATGGAGGAGAAGAGGGATAGCCTTGGGGCATGGTGGATGGGCGTAGAGATTGAACCATAGGCACAGGCAGGGTTTAAATAAACCCTGCTGCACCATGCAGTGCCACATAGCCTCAACGAATCAGATTCGTTAATTTAATCAGATCTTAATCTGATTGGCTGAGTGATGTCATCTAATCCAATAGATGAGAGTCCCTCAAAAATCCACTAAAGTGGCACCATGGATGGATAAACCCAAATAGATGGCACCTAGGAGTTTAAGGCTATTAAGCAACCCTAGAGTCCCATCTGTATGGGACTCCATCCTTATCCACATGGGGCATACGACTAGGATAGTGTGCACCCTCTCTCTTTCCTCTTTTAGCAAGGGGACAAGAGCCCCTAGTGCTCTCCAATGGGCACATGCCACATGGCCCTCTGTCCAAGTGTTTAGGGTCAACTTTTGATCCTTGTCCAGAAATTGGAAATGGCGGGTGATAGGAATTAGTAGGTGTTGTTTTATTTCCATCTGAAGGATTAAGATAATCCTTTTCTGATCTAGACAAGTTTCAGTCAGTTAAAGACAAACCCATACAAGATTCTCTGATGAGTCCAAACCAATTTGGCTCAGCCAAGATGAACCAGAAAATCTATAGAAGGAGAAAGTTAGGCTCAATCATGTGCTAGCATGATTTTTTTAAACCTAATTGAATCTAATCCAAATCAATTGAACTGGATTAGCCTAATTGATGACATTCAAACCCAAACCCTTGTTTGTATGACCTAGTTAGATTTAGTTCTGTATGATAATAAGATATATTGCAATCTCTATCATCCACAGCATCAAAACATCTTTTGATGGATCAGAACTTTTTTAATTCATACAATTAGGATGATCGATCGTCAAAATCATTCTAATTGCTCTCAAAATTTACCAGTAACACCTAGCAGTATATGGTGACAAGCCATCAGAACTGAAAGTGAACCTCTCGGTGTAGCTATCTATGTGATTGGGTTCTTCTATCTTGAACTCTGATAGGATTAGGATTAAAGTGAACTCGTCAAACCCAATATCCATCATATGAATTAATCATTCGATTCGAGTCCTATATGAAATTTTAATAGAAACTCTTTCTATCATCTTCACACTACCATGATCATGGGCTTATGGACTCAATCTCATGATCATCATAGGGCTACTTCTCATCTACCAAGGTAGATAGATTTATTTATTGGTATAATCCAATTCCTACAATGAACATGCTATAGCCAACATACACCTTAGGATTTTGAATAGCTAGAAGACTGAGTTTTGATATAATCAAACTATAACACCCTCAAGGTGAACTGTCGATGCACCTCAGGTTAAAAAACTAGACACATCACTACAGTATCGAGCTAGTCATCGACGAGAAGGTAGACTTCCTTATGACTGCTCAAGATAGTCATGCTCAGTACCTTCATTCTTTAATGAGTACCTATACTCTTGCTCTAATGTTTCAACATCATAGACTTAAGACTCATCTATTCTAAGAAAGCAATTATACACCAATCTTCTGGATCGATCACCATCCTTGTGATGATCCTATGGTCATGAGCTGTTTATGAGTTAATAATGAAAATTCATGTCTTAAATTTTTAACTCTTGAAAATATAAATTATCATTACCATTAACTCAAAGGATGTATCACAGACACTTTAAATAGACACTATAATAGAAAATAATCTTTTTATTTATTTATAATCAAAATTATAAAATTACCCTTAGAAGTGTATTAGAAGTATTAACCAATCTAGCTTCTAGGGTGCACATCTAACACTTTATAGGTCTCCATCTTCCCATCTGTGCCCCTATTTCTTTTGAAGACCCACTTACACCTAATGAATTTAATCCCTTTAGGTGGATCAACTAATATCCATACATCATTGATCTTCATGGACTTCATTTCGAATTTCATGGCTTCATTAGGCCATTTCTCAAAGTCAGATCTCTACATTACATCCATGCATGTAGGTGATCGAATTCTCATCATTCTCATCGAGTTTGATAGAATTACCATCTTAGATCAAGAAACTATAGTATCTGTTCGACTAATGCGGTACTCTACTGGATCATCTTAAGGGTACAGGTATATTAGGCTTCAAGTTTGATCTAATCAAATCTAATTTAGGTTCAGCTAATTGTGTTAATTTTTCTACCTATCAAACTTTCTCAAGTTTGACCTTAGAGGCAACAATTCCTTCATCAAGAAACTCCTCTTCTAAAAAGATTATCCTATTACTAATAAACACCTTTTGTTCTTCAGCATCATAGAAATAGTAACCCCTAGTTTTCTTGGCGTATCCTATAAATATACACTTATCAGATTGGGATCCAAGTTTATCTACATACAAATATTTGACGTTGGCCGGATACCCCCAAACTCGAAGGTGAGAGAGTGTACATCTATGCCCAGTCCATATCTCATATGGAGTCTTTACGATAGATTTACTTGAAACATTATTCAATATAAAACATATGGTTTCAAGAGCATAACTGTAAAATAAAATAGATAGACTAGCAAACCCCATTATGGATCGAACCATAACCAACAAAGTTCGATTCCTCCTTTTCGATACACCATTATGCTGTGGTATCCCTGGAGGAGTTCATTATGAGAGAATGCTATTCTCTCTTAGATATGTCAAGAACTCATTAGGTAGATATTCATCTTCTTAATCTGATCGATGAGTTTTAATACTTTTCTAGTTTATTTTTCTACTTCATTATAGAATCGTTTGAACATTTCAAATGATTTAGACTTATATTTCATAAGATAGACGTACCCATACCTAGATATATCATCAATAAACATAATAAAATAGTGATATCCATCTCTAGCACTAGTGTTCATTGATCCACATACATCACTATGTACGAGACTTAGAACTTCATTGGCTTTTTCACCCTTTTCAATAAAAGATGATTTTGTCATCTTTTCAAGAAGATAGGATTCACAGGTTGACAATGATTCACAATTATCAACATCGAGGACTCTCTCTTTAGCTAATCTACTTACCCTATTCTGGTTACTATGATAAAGCTTGCAATGCCAAAGGTAGGCATCAGTGATATTATCTAATTTAGGACATTTATTAGTCATGTATATTATACTCACAGGCTATGATAAAATGTAAATAATATTTTTTTGTTGTTCATGTATTATTGTAATATCATTCATAATAATATCACAAAAATCTTTTTTTATAGACAAATAATAACTAGCTTTGGCCAAAAAGCCCATAGGAATTTTATTCATCAGAAAAAAGGATAGTAATGATAATCATTTAAAGAAATGATATTACCATTGAAAATAAGTTGAACTATTCACAAAGCTAGAATTGGAACAGATCTTCCATCTCCAATATTCAGGAATCGCTTGCCATTTTTAAATTTTCTACTAATTTGAAGTTCTTGAATGAATTACAAATATGAACTGAACTTCTGGTATCTAATACCCAGGTAGTAGTATCACAAACAAAAAAATTATAAGATGTTATCAGATAACACCCTTGGTTAGCAACTCCTTACTCTTTTCTCTTGTTCAGCCTGTTGGAATTAAAAGAAGCAAGATACTGAGGATAGTTTCTCTTCCAATACTCCTATTTCTTATAGTAGAAGCACTCTGTCTAATTTAGGTCAATCTTAAATTTTTGGTTTAGACTAGGCATAGAAGCTCCAGCACGAATCTCTTCATGCTGCTGAACAATATTCAAATTTCGATGCTTATTATTGAAGTAGGATCCCATAAGTATATCACTATCTAATAGTGAACGGAGCAACTAGGGTTTGATCTTAACTATATAAAAAAAACTAAAATCTAATTAGTAAATAATTTATTAAGCCATAAGATTTAAACTTTAATCAAAAGATTTTTCTACTATTTTATTCAAATTGGTAGCCTCTACTTCTAATTCAAGGAATTATCTTAAGTCCTTAGTGGATACTAAAATCCACATAGACTGCATATAGGCCCGAAGAAAGCTCTGGCCAACCCATGTGTATCTATGATTAGGTTCTCAACCAATTATTTCTACAAATAATTTTTAGTATTAGATTTTGCTTTAGATATCTTTTCAATAGGCTAGGGCATCTATAAAAGTTCTGGTTAGGTCCAACCATTAATATGATTGAGTTTGGTGTATTAAACAAATGATGATCAGGCCTGAGGAAAGCTCTAGCCAACCTAATCACTATTCAGAAAGTGCAATCTAATCATCATATGATGAATGATAATTTTAATATCTTGATGAACACCAGGCATAAGATGCCTCCAATGTCCATCCAAACTATTGAACCCATTACCATCCATCTTAATGGAAGGCTATGATCTAATTATCACCATAACTATTTCATTTTAAGAACTTAATAATTTTAGAAAATTTAGTTAACTTATTTTAAAAAATAAAAAAGATTAACTAGCTAATCACGATCCTCTCACTAACTTCACCAAGTTAGATTAATGAAGACCAGAGATAAGCTAGCCTAGGAGCATCCAAATCAGTCACACTAATTTACCTAGTTGGCATGGGTTAGCTCGAATTTGTCAAGTCATTTGGTCAAAATATAGTTTTACCAAGAAGGCCAAGTAAATGAGATTGGTAGAAGGGATATGCCATTAACTGATCAAAGATCAAATCAGTGTGAGTAGCTTCTAATTAAAAACCATCGATCATAAACTACCAGATTTATTTTAGACACCAGTTGGTTAATTAGTTTTAATTGGATCCACCTAATAGTTTGAGCTAGACCACTTAGCTAAGAATCAAGTCCATATGATTCTTGTTAAAGACATGGACTTGACCAACTACAACTATTACAATTGATCTACAGAATTCTTGATCTAATTTAAGATAATATTTGATTAGATTTAGTCAATTACTTTAATTAAGTTTATTTTTTAATCTAATCTTTGGTCTAGCCTAATTAATGGATCTAATTCACTCTAATCCATTAACCCAAGTGTTATGATTTTTGTTTTAGGATCTTTAATTCATAATTTTAGATTGTAATCAATAATCCTTAATTCTTAATTAAGTGTTGGATTGAGGGTTGGGATTTAGCATTTTGAAAATAATTTTCATATTTATAAAATATTTTTACAACCTAGTTATATCTACTAAATGAATCGACTCATTTTAAAAATGGGTCGGCTCATTTCATAAACATCAACCAATTGCATATTTGATTCATAAATAATATGCACATAACATAAACAAAATCATGATTCTACCTTAAATCTAGTCTAAACATATTCATCATCATAAAATTTGAATTAAAATAATTTTAATTCTAGTAAATCATAAATTTTTTAGATCAAATTTAATATGTTTATGATTAATCTTTAGATCAGCATATAAAAGGATAACTTTTTCATTGTAAGGGATAAATCTTATAGAAGGACAACTTTATAAGATCAGTATGTGGGATCTAAATTTTTTATTTTTATATTTAAATAATTTTAAATTTATTAAATTATAAATTTATTTAGATCATATCTAATATATTTATGATTAATTTTTAAATCAGCATGAGCTAGGATAATCCTTTTATTGTAAGGGATAAACCTTGCAGTAGGACAACCTTATAAGATCAGTCCGTGTGATCTATTTTTTTAAAAATTTTTTAATTTAAATAATTTTAAATTTATTAAATTATAAATTTATTTAGATTATATCTAATATATTTATGATTAATTTTTAGATCAACATGAACTAAGGCAACCTTTTTATAGTAAGAGATAAACCTTATAGAAGGACAACCTTATAAGATTAGTCCATACGATCTAATTTTTTTTAATTTTTAAATTTAAATAATTTAAAATTTATTAAATTATAAATTTATTTAGATTATATTTAACATATTTATGATTAATTTTTAGATCAACATGAACTAGAACAATCATTTTACAGTAAGAGATAAACTTACAGTAGGACAACCTTATAAGATCAATCCGTGCGATCTAAATATTTAATTTTAGATTTAAATTTTAGATTATAATTTAGATTTAATCTAAATAATTAATCTAAAATATGCATAAATATCATGTCAAATAGACCTAGGCTCTGATACCAATTGAAGAAAAAGTCTAGGGTTATATGCATCTATTTTGAAATATTTTCAAAATTAGTGGAAGCAAAAGACCTAGAATAATCATATTAATCTACAAAAGCATATAAAGAACCCTAGATCTAGGATCTTATGACATGATATATGGGTGAATTAAATTTGAAGAAAAAATAATCAAGCAAAAGTACTGATTATATTAATACTTGATCTAGATGTAACTAGATAAAAATAGAGATTATATTCCTATATCTTGTTGCAGGTTGAGAACACAATTTGCTATTTTTGAGGTTGAGGTTGTTGCTTCAAGTCTCATAATACATTTGGCCTCTAAGGGTTGTCCACACAAGGCTTTGAATCCGATCAGAATCCGGTGATCAGAAATTTGCATAGTGTGCTAACACCTTGTAGATCCTTTCTTGATTGTTAATCTTTGATCTTCCTTTTCTAATTTCTTGGACCTTCCAAGAAATGAAGATGATGAGGTAGACTAGAGAGAGGTCTTTTTTCCTCACTTTTCTCTCAAAAGTTTATGAAAAAAGATGTAATAAAACCCTAGAGAAGAACCCTTCTTCTCTCTTTCTTTTCTCTCACCAGGACACACAATGTTGTGTCCAAAATAAAACCCCACGATCCTAAGAGTTGTGTGCCCAATATCTCATGCCTAAGATCTCTCTCCCATGGTAAAAAGCCTCTCAAATTTCAAACCAAAAATCCCTTAAATAGGGAGATGATGAGGAGTCCTTCTCTAGGTCAAATATCTAGAAAGACATGTCCAAAGAGAGCAATTGTAGGAGGCGCCCAACTCTTGAGCATCTCCTTCTTTTTCTGGGCATGAGATACCTGAAACACATGCAAATTATCTTCCTTTCTACCACCAAAATTAGATCAAATCTGATTATTATTAGGACCTCACAATTGATAGAGTTTTGGAAATCACAAACTCTATCAAATAGAGTTCTAGGTCAAAATAACTTGCTTATTTTGATCTGGTCCATAACCAATTTTCATACCAGAAAGGAGGGAGATATGGGGTGTGCATAGCCTTCTCTAGGCATGAAACATCTCATTCAAGAAAAACAAAATAAGGGGGAGTGGGCATGGGGTGAGTTGGCGCAAGGAGAAGTAAGAGAGTCCTAGTCAAACTAGGCTCTCAAGTATTCATTGGTCAAATCAATATTTTAAGCCCAATCAAATTAGAATTGGTACAACATAATTAAGAAAATTGAAAATTGAATTCCAACTAAGAGTCCATTTAAATCAGATTAAATCATATTTAATTTTAGTTTGAATTCTAATCAAACTAGAAATTAGGTACACATAAGTTCTAATTGAATAAAAAATTAATCTTTCTTGCAATTGGCTTATCCCATAAACCAATTAGACTTGACCTAATTAAGTCTAAACTAAATCTAATTGAATCTCATTCAATTAGACTTAATCTCAGTCTCAATGCTTAATCAGATTAAGCCAATTATCAATCTAATTGCTAATTAATCCTCCTGCAATACTTGCACTAGGTTAAACATTAATTGTATTAACTGTTTGATCCTAAAATGATTTATAATCGTTGATCAATCATTCAATCAGATCGAAACCTCTAATGTATATGACCTTGTATATTCGAACCTAAGCTAGTGGTATAGGAACAAATCTTATACTAATCAAAATGACCATCTAGCAATGGTACCCGACAGGTGAATAGATCGAATGTATATAAAGCAACATTCTAAAATCCATGTAGATATGGTTACCATATAATTCATTTCTTTGACCCTAAATGCTCAAAGGATGACTCAGAATTTAACTATTAATCTTGAATAAGTTATTCACATTATATTTTAAAATATTAAATCCATCATATGGATTATCCTAGCTAAGATTTTATCAAATTGAAATACAGTGATGCATTATCTCCATGCTCTTAGGATGGTCAATTCCATCTTGATCATGCACTAAGTTCATAAGTACTTGATTGTGTCCATAAATCTTTCATCACTGAACTAGAAATTCAAATAGTTCGACACTAAAGTATAGTGAGTTGCTTGCAAGTCACCATGATGATCTCAAATCGGAGGGACACTTATATCCATATCCCATCGAAGTAATTTTTGATAGCAGAATACTCCAGGATTGATCACATTTAGTGATGATATATCCATACATTTCACTTGCATATCATACTAGTATCTCCAAGAAAGTTAAGAGGACAACCAATCTATATGGCATACTATGATCTATACTCAATAAACATTATCGTCCTAGATAACAATGTATCATTTAGTCATAGACTAATTTAAGAACTAAATGATAAATTCTTTCTTTATCAAATCTAAATAGTCCTAAGAACTTCATCACAATATAGAAGTTCTTAAAAAAGATGTATACTTATGAGAAAAAATTAAAATAAATATTTTATTCATAATAAATTATTTATAATTATATGATTAGCACGACCAACAACAAGCTGATGATTGGCTTTATGATATATTTTCCAACAAAGATTATATTTGCCAATCTTTATGTGATACTTCATGTTAGCTCTCCACCAATGCTATTTTTTTAGGTACTAATTATTCCCTTTCTAATTTTGTTTCATATTACCATTTTTCTACCACTCATCATGCTTTCTAAGTGGCTTTTAGTTCCCATAAGGAACCTAAAACCTATTTTCAAGCAATTCAACATGCACATTGGTGTGATGCAATGGCCAAAGAGCTTGCTATTCTTGAGACCAATCGCACTTGTGTTGTCACTTCTCTATCCCCTGGAAAATGGCTATCACTTGCAAGTGGGTGTATAAAATTAAGTTTAATCTGGATGGTTCGATTGAATGGTACAAAGCTCATCTTGTGGCTCGAGGCTTTACTCAAATGGAGGGTCAGGATTTGTATGAGACGTTTGCTCCTAGGGCCAAGTTGGTCACTGTTCCATGTTTATTAGTTGTTGTGGTGGTGAAAGGTAGGGAACTTCACCAACTTGATGTTAACAATGCCTTTTTACATAGGGATCTAAAAGAAGAAATGTATATGACTCTTCCTCTTGGATGTAAGTCTACATAACTAGGGATGGTGTATTCATAAATCTTTATATGGCTTATGTCAGGCATTTCATCAGTGGTTCAAGAATTTCTCAGGTGCTATTCAATGGTATGGTTTCATCTCATCACCTGATGAACCTTCTCTCTTTACTTATACACATGGCCATATTTTTCTTATTGTCTTGATATACGTGGATGATTTTATTTTAGTGGGCAATGACTCCACAAGTTGTGCTACTTTCAGAGCTTATCTTGATTGTTGTTTTAGCATCAAAGATCTAGAACCACTCTAATATTTCTTGGGTATTGAGGTAGCTCGGTCTCCTTCTAGCTTTTTTTCTTTCAAAGGATATATTCTCTTGATATTTTAATGGAATGTAAGATGCTAGTAGCTCGGCCTTCTAATTTTCCTATGGTTCAACAGCATCATCTTTCCAATGACTCAAATGATCTTATTCTAGATCCTGCACAATATCATCACATTATTGGACGTCTAATTTATTTGACAATCACTCGATCAGACATCACTTATTCAGTACATATATTAAGTCAGTTTTTACAGGACCCTCGCCAGGATCATCTTGATGGTGCTATGCATTTGCTCCATTATTTGAAGGCTTCTCCAGGTTAGGGTATTCTACTCCCTGCAGATAGTGACATCACTTTATGTGCTTATTGTGACTCTGATTGGGCAGCTTGTCCTATGACTACGTGATAGGTTACTAGTTACTTTATCATGTTGGGCTCTTCTCCCACTTCTTGGAAAACCAAGAAACATAGAGCTCTTTTACTGAAGCCGAGTATCATGCCACGGCAGACACCGCTAGTGAGCTTGTTTGGCTCAAGTGTTTGATAAGTTCTCTTGGTATTTTCTTCCCATTTTCCATATCATTATACTATGATAATCAAGCCATGCTTCACATTGCTACCAACCATGTCTGCCATGAGAGAACTAAGCATATTAAGGCGGATTGCCATTTTGTCAGAAATTTGATTCAATATGGCCTTCTCTCTCCAGCTCATATTTCTACTTCAATGTAGCCAGCTGATTTGTTTACCAAAGCCTTGGGTCAATGCCAGTTTCAGCCCTTACTCTCTAAGTTGGGTGTTTGTGACCTTCATGCTCCAACTTGAGGGGGCATGCTATGACATTTCAAATCTTATCTACTATCTACTTATGATCTTGTGTACATATGGCTGATCTTGTCTATTTATGATCTTATGTATATAGGGCTGTAACTTATTAGGATTGATTAGGTCAATAATTTGTTTAGAAAAATTAGATTAGCTTCCTTATTCAATTACTTGATTTTAGGATTGATTTTTGGGTTCATGGTTTGTATCCTATATATATATATATAAAGGTAGACTGGACTCCACTCGATCGGATCCCAGTCTATATCTGATCGGATCTTCGATCATTCGATCAGCATGCATCTCTAAAAATAGGTGCTTAAAAAAGCACGTCGACTAAAAAAGATGCGCGCCTGTACTTAAAAAAAGAAATTTAGAAAAAAAATAGACCTGCTGAGAAAAAACCTGTAAAAAAAATGTCACCTGAGAAAAAACTTGTAAAAAATAAACATGCCGTCTGAAAAAACCTATAAAAAAAAATTGAAGAAAAAAAAAGATGCCTTCTGGCACCATTTCTTTTTTTTTTCAGGTGCAGGCTTTTTTTTTTTAAGGATTTTTCGGCATGAAGGGGACTTCAAGTTGAAAAAATTGAATCAAATTTATGCGGCCATATTTCTGTGGCATATTAAGGTGCCTTCAAGTCGAAAAAATGGCCATGGAAGGTAGCTGACCCAAGAACCTCCTTTCCTTGTTTTCCTACAAGAAGAAAGAAGAAAACAAGAAAAGAGAGAGAGAAGAAAAAAAAAAAAAAGAAAAGGAAAGGAAAAAAAAGGAGAGAGAGCTTATTTTCTTATTCCCTCTCTCCCTTCTCTCTCTTCAATTTCTTTTCTTAATTTCTCTCTCCACTTTCTCTCTCTATAGTTTTCTCTTTCTTATGGATTTGTCTCTTAAAAAATCATATGGATTACTAAAGGATCCAGATATATTGATAAACTTAGATTGACCAATTGATCCTGAGAGGGGTCCTCAATCTGTCGTGTTATGGTCATTTACTGTAATTTTTCACTATCACTGATCATCTTTGATTTTTATGTTTGACCTTGATTATATAGAGGTGTAATTATTTGCATAAGGTGTCGAGTGGAATACCTTGACCTCCAATTCATGGATCAAGGGATTGATCAATTATTGTTCTTGAGTCTAAGATCGATAGTGATAAGAGTTCTCTTACATGCATGATCACCTATATATATGATTTTTTTTGAATTATGCATAATGATTTTGAGTTTCACATCAAATATATGATTCCTTATTATATTTGTTCTATATGTTTTTGGTTGCTGAAAATAAAATATCAAATGTTTGAAATTGAGCAAGAAAAATGATACGAAATTATTGAATGGTGTATTGATTGTGTAAGAGGATTTGGATTAGGTGTGATGTAGATTGTTGGTCATGGGCTGAATCATGCCATCTTGGATTGTCAATCATAGACTGAATCATGACATCCTAGTTTGCCACCATGGGTCAAAGCATAGATTTTCTGGTTAACCACCATAAGCCAAAGCATGGATATTTTAATTTTTCACCACAAGCCAAAGTGTAATATTATGGATTGCTACTACAGGCCGAAGCATGGTTTATGCTTTATGTGTTATAAGCCGAAGCATGATCATGATTAGTCCAAACTAAAAGATAATGCTTGATTTGGAGCTTGTAAATGAAATATACAAAAATGTTGTGTCAACTTACATGTGATATTTATGATGAATTTATAATAATATATAATTTATGATATATATTTATATAACTATTGAGTTATATTGGATGCCTCGCATGAGATTTTGTGGCTTATAATTTCTTTTGATACTACTCATTCATTATTTTTAAATTATATTATTATATTGGTATATATGTAATATAATTCTTACTAGGCTGTATAGCTCATAATTCTTTCTTTCCTTTCAAAGTCATAAGATGCATAGCATTAGTGGATTGAGTATGAAGTTTGTGTATCCGAGTTATTAGTTCATTAGATAGTTCAATTTCTAATACCAATAGATTTTTGAATAATTGTAATTGAACATGTTTATTTGATTATAATGAATTTATTTAGTTGGGATATTTAATCATTTATTACTAAATTCTGGTTTTATTGGAGGTTTTGAAAGGCTTGCATGATCTCTAGGGCATCGCTCTAGGATTTGTGTGGCCATATCATGTGACCGAACTAGGTGATGGGTTTGGGGTGTGATAGAAGTGGTATCAAACTTAGGGTTATGATCACTAAGTATTATAACATAAGTGATTTGTGGGGTTTGACTTTTGATGGACAATTTGTGTCTTAGGTTATAATTTGAGGAGTTTGACAAATTTATGGCCTTTTGGTTGGAAGTTATTTAGTGAATCTAGATAGCTTTGGTAGGTTTAGATTAGAATGTGCCACGAAAGCATGGTGGCTTAAGTCATTTAAATTTGATAAAAAATATTGGTTCTAATTTGATAGGTGTTATAATAGTGGATTGAAATTTCTTTTCGAGTAAAAAAGGCTATTTAGGAGTTCAAGGATAAGATAAGAATTTTGTACTCTAAAGATTTTGGTATTGAGGTATGCTAATTTTGAGAAAAAAATTATTTTACGAAGAGGAGAATATAAGAACCAAGTCCCTTTTTTTCCTCCCACATGAATTTTAAAGTAGAACCTAAGAAAAAAACACTCTTGAACCTGATGTACTAGGCACATGAGGTGGAAGATGGGGAATCCCAATGGAGTCCTCCTCTTCCCAAGTTTAGTTTAGATTGGGAGTCTAGAGCTCATCGTAGCTCTAGTGTCCAGTTATAAAAAGCCATCCCCTTCCTCTAAGCACCTCGCCTCAAATCCTCGATCAACATTAGCAAAAATTTGAGGGAGATTGTTAGGTTTTCCATTGAGATCTCTTAGTTAATTGCTATTGATTTCCTCGCTGAAGCAAGTGTCGAGAATGCGCGCTCTTCCCACATGGATCGATGTGACCGTCGGTGATTAGCCAAGCAATAAGAAAGTACTTCTTAAAGATTTAATATGGAAGCATGATCAAATAATTCAAGAAATAGAGAAGAAGAGATTTCTAGGAGAAAAGAGTTTTTATTCAGTATATTTCAGCACTCTTACAATCTTGACCTGTTTTCAGTATATATACTTTACAAAGGATCAAGTCTAAGCTCATAGAAAAACTTTTCAAACCCAAACAACCCACGTACACAAAATAATAACCCATAAAAACTAAGCCAGTCCAGTTTCAGACTGAGCCGGCTAACCTACGACTGGGTCGGCTCAGTCTGGGACTGAGCCAACCCAGTTGTGTACCGTGCCAACAGCTCTAAAATGTTACTTTCTATCCGAATTTTCCTCTGAGACCTAGCCGATCCAGTCCTAGACTGAGAACTGGGCCAGCTCAGTCTCAGATGAGCCGGCCTAATTTTTGAACTTTGCTATTGAGACTGATTCTTCTTTCGACTCGCTTCCGTCTTCCCATGACCTATCTTCTCATATTTCCAAGACTTAGGAGTGCCACTTTTGAGCTCACATTTTCCACCTTGGTGCTTCCAAGTCCTTGTGAACTCATCTCTTCTCAATAGATCTATCTGTGCCACACATCTCTGAAAGCTATCACTAGAGAGTACCTTCATGAGTGCATCAGACTGATTCTTCTTGGTATGGACCTTCATCAGTTCTACTTCACCTTCCTCCACCAGCTCTCTAATCTTGTGATACCTCTGTCTATATGCTTTATGCGTGCATGATAGACTGGATTTTGTGCCAACAGCAGAGTACTCTGACTATCACTGAATAGTGTAACCCTGCTCTGCTCCACCTTAAACTCATCAATCAGCCTCCTAAGCCAAAGGGCTTCCTTTGCAGCCTCTATTATCCCAATGTACTTGACCTCTATGGTAGACAAGGCTGTGATTGACTGAAGGGTTGATCTCCAAGACACCAGTCCATCATATACGTAGAAGAGGGATCCAGTAGTAGACCTTCTTATATCAAGATCACTAGCATAATTGGTATCAACAAATTCTTCCAAAGGACCTGAACCTTCATACATCTTCATAGATTGTTCTCCAAATCTTCTTGGCTGCCCACCAAACACCAAACCATAATTCCTTATTCCATGCAGATATCTTAATATCCATTTCAATGCTTTTCAATGTTCCATCCTAGGGTTAGCCATGTATCTACTAACCGTGCTCACTACATATGCTATATCTAATCTATAGTATACCATACTGTACATCACACTACCTATAGCATTTGCATAAGGGACTCATTTTATGTACTCTCTCTCCTCTTCTGAGTGGGGGCTCTATAACTTGGAGAGAGAGACATGGCTCGACAATGGCATCTCTGCAGGTTTGGCCTTCTCCATCCCAAACCTCTTCAGAACCTTCTGAACATACTTTTCTTCTGACAAATGGAGCACTCTTTTGCACCTATCTTTGCAAATCTCTATTCCAAGGATTTTTTCCGCTGGATCCAAATCCTTTATATCAAACTCAAATGATAATGTCCATTTCAACCTTTTCATAGCATCCATGCTTCTACTAGCTATAAGCATATCATCTACATACAATAACAGGTATAGGGCATCCTCCTCATCTACATCCTTGACGTAGACACAACAATCATGTTCACATCTGCTGAAACCCAGGCTCAAGACAAAGCTATCAAACTTTTGATACCATAGATGAGGGGATTGTTTCAAGTCATACAAAGACTTTTTGAGTAAACACATCTTTTCTTCCTGTCCCATCTCCATGAAATCATCTGACTGCTTCATGTAGATTTTTCTCTCTAAAGTTCCATGAAGGAAGGCCGTCTTCACAACCATCTGTTCCAATTTCATATTATGTTGTGCCACCAGTGACAGCAAAACTCAAATAGATGTATGACACACCACAGGAGAAAAAATTTTTATGTAGTCAATCTCTTTCCTTTGTGAGTATCCATTTGCTACCAATCTTGCTTTGAATCTGACTCTACCTTATTCTGAAGGTACTTCTTTCTTTGTGAACACCCACTTTGAGTCAATAGATCAAGCACCCTCTAGAAGATCCATCAGCTGTCATGTCTAATTCTTCTCAAATGATTCTATCTCCTCCATCATGGCCTGTATCCATGAATCATGATCCTCACTCTCCATGGCCTCTGCATAATTCTCTGGATCTCTATTAGCAGTGATGAGTGCATAGGAGATAACCTCATCAATGTCATATCTGACTGGTCTCCTAATAATACGCTGGGGCTTGTGCGAAGCCACTCCCACTGGCATATCTTTGCTTGATGTTTGTGGCTGCTCCTGCACATCTGTCTGAACTGCCGGCCCTCCATGCTAATTTTTAATCTGAGATAATACTTTTCTGCCCAGCTCCACCATAATAGGAACACTTCTGTAAGTGGATGTAACCTGCATTCCATCATTCTCTGACTGGCCACTGCTGTTCACCTCTATTTCTCCAGTTTCATCTATCCCAGACCTCCTCAAGATGCTCTTCTCATCAAAGATAATATCCCTACTGATCATTGACTTCTGTGCTTGAGAGTCTCATAGCAGGTATCCCTTGTCTCTTTGTGGATATCCTATGAATGTCATCTTTTAAGATTTTGGATCCAATTTGCTCCTCTCGGTTGTCTCCACATGTGCATAGGCTGTATAACCAAAGACTTTCAGATGACAAAGCTCCACCTTCCTTCCACTCCCGACCTTCTCTGGAGTGCCTCCATTCAGCTTATAATGAGGAGACCTATTCATAAGAAAACAAGAATAAGTTAGAGCATCATCCTAAAAGAACTTTGGGAGTGATATCTGTAGCCTCAAACTCCATGCCTTCTTGATTAGTATTCAGTTCATCCTTTCTACGACACCATTCTGTTGGGGAGTCATCTTCACCATGTAATGGCATTTGATGCCATTTTTCTTACAGTACCTCCTGAACTCTATGCTGGTATACTTTTCTCTATTGTCCGACCTCAGACACTTCACTTATCTTCCTAACTCCTTCTCTACTTCAGCTCTCCAGGCTCTGAATCGAACAAACACCTCTAATTTTCTCTAATCAGATAAATCCACACCTTTCTTGAGAAATCATCAATGAAAGTGACAAAGTATTTTACCCCATCTCTAGCTGATATAGAAGCTGGCCCCCATACATCCGAGTGCACTAAATCTAGCACTCCCTCGCTGCACTTGGTACTTTTGGCAAACTTCATCCTATGTTGTTTGCTAAAGATGCATAGCTTACAAAGATCTGTGTCCTTCTTCTTCAGGACTAGAATATACCTCTTCTGCTTAGTTCAGTGAGCCCACGGTCACTCATATGATCCATCCGATAGTGCCATAGCTGATATAAAATCTACTCCTCTTGTGCCGCTGCTAGCATCTCTGCACTATCATTTACCATTGAGTCTTCCATTCTATAAAAATTGTTGCTCAGTCTTCTACCTCTCATTACCACCAAAGCTTTCTTGAAAATATTTAGACATCCACTCCCAGCCTGCCTACTAAAAGCATAACCCTGCTCCTCCAAGTAGCCCAAAGAAATCAAATTTTTTTCAACTCTGCTACATGCCTGATATTTGATAATGTACGAATGATCCCGTTATACATCCTCATCCTGATAGAGTCAATTCCAACTACTTTGCATGGGTGATCATCTCCAAGACTGACACTTGCACCATCGACCTTTTGGTAGGTAGCAAACCACTTTCGATGAGAAGTATAATAGTGTGAGTATGCTAAATCCAATATCCACATAGTATCATACTCTGTGGATCCATTTGATACAACTAGTAGGTCTTCTCCACTACTCATAGAAGCTGTATCATCTTCCTGGCTAGCTTTCCTTTTTTTGATCTCAAAAGCAGACAATCTCTCCTTGGGTGTTCAGGCTAATAATATTTATAACATTTCAATGTCATCTTGCTCTAATCGTGGGACTTTGATCTATCCTTGGATTTTTTTCTCTTGTCTTTTTCTTTAATCTTCCCTATCTTTCATTCACAGCCAAGATCTCAGACTTAGGAACTTTCTTATAGATCTTTTTTTTTTGCTCATTTGATCTGAGCACACCAACAACTTCTTCATAGTTTAGGATCTTTTTCTCATAAATTAAAGTTATTATGAGACTATCATACAAACCTGAGAGAGAACATAAGAGCAGCAATGTCCGATCCTCCTCATCGATCTTCACATCTAAACTCATCATCTTAGAACACACCTAATTGAACCTTTGGATATATGCAACAAGATCTCTACCTTCGAACATCCTTAAACTATATAGCTATTTCTTCAACCATAGCTTGTTCGTCATGTTCTTTTTCATGTATGTGTTCTTCAGTCTCTCCTAGAGCCCCTTTGCCATAGTTTCTGTGCAAACCTCGGGCAAAATCTGATCGACCAAGCACATCCGGATTGTGCTAAAAGCAATTTCCTCCAACTCTTTTCAATCCTCAGCACTGATCTTTTTTGGTCTTTCTTTTATCAAGACCTTGTAGATCCTCTGCTAAATCAACAAGTCCTTTACTCTTTGCTACCATAGAGTAAAATTTTTCTTGCCATCGAACTTCTCAAAATCCATCTTGAATCTACTTGATCTCATGACTTCAAACAAGTCAAGAATAAGTCCCTAACACCCTTCCCGATCTCACACACCAGCAAAACTATCCTTTAAAGAAGATCTAACTAGCCCTAGATCCTTTTTCCAAACTTCTATATCACCATTTCTCTGTATAAATAATCTCCACCTCAATCTAGAGACAACCATGAAGCAAACTAGAAGTTTTAGGATAAAATCTGATGCAACAGATCCTAAATATAGTAAATCTTATGTGTCTTCCTTCGTTCCATGCAACATCACTCTGATACCAAATATCGAGAATACGTGCTCTTCCCACATGAATTGGCATGGCTGTCGGTGATTAGCCAAGCAATAAGAAAGTACTTCTCAGAGATTTAATATGGAAGCACGATCAAATAATTCAAGAAATAGAGAAGAAGATAAGAAAAGATTTTCGAAAGAAAAGAGATTTTATTTAGTATATTTCAGCACTCTTACAACCTTGACATATTTTCAGTATATATACTTTACAAAGGATCAAGTCCAAGCTCATAGAAAAACTTTTCAAATCTAAAGAATCCACATACATAAAATAATAACCTACGAAAATTGAGTCGGTCTAATTTCAGACTGAGCCGACTAACCTGGAATTGGGTCAGCTCAGACCCAAACTGAGTTGACCCAGTTGTGTACCATGCCAACAGCCCAAAAATGCTGCTTTCTATCTGAACTTTTCTCTGAGACCTAGCCGACCCAGTCTTGGACTGAGCTGGCCCAGTTCTCAACTGAGCCAGCTCAGTCTCAGGGTGAGCCGATCTAGTTTCTGAACTTTGCTATTGAGGCTGATTCTTCTTCCGGCTCACTTTTGTCTTCCCATGACCTATCTTCTCATATTTTTAAGACTTGTAAGTGCCACTTCTGATCTCACAATAAGGCGATCGACTCCCCTCTCGCTTCCATACCTATTTCTAGGTCTCTCAATCAATGTCGATGGCCTGATTATCATCGATGATTGCTGAATTATGTATTTTGTCCTACTTTTATCTTTTCTCATCTCCATTCTTTTCCACCATACCAGTTGCCTTCGTTATGGGCCATTGTCATTCTATTTGCCACCAGGTGGTCACCATTATCATGGATATAGTTACCAAAGGCCACTACCACTGAAGTTCACCACCATGTGATGTGGGTGACCTAAAACTTTCCCTCCCCCATTTCTTCTTTCTTTTGTTCTTCTATCGAGCTGGCTACCAATGTCAAACATGGCTATGCTTAAGCTACTGAAGGCCGGAGCTGCCGAGCCATTGCCATAATGGGTCGCTACCATCAATAGCTATGGCCATGGAATGTGGTCAACCTGAGAACCTCCTTACCTTATTTTCCTACAAGAAGAAAGAAGAAAATGAAAAAAAGAGAGACAAGAAAAAAGAAAAAAAGGAAAAGAAAAGAAAAAGAAAGAAAAAAAGAAGAGAGACTTTCTCTTTCTTCCCTCTCTCTCCCTTCCCTCTCTTCACTTGCTTTTCTTAGTTTCTCTTTAGTTTCTCTCTTTATATTTTTCTCTCTCTCATGGATTTTTCTCTAAAAATCCTATGGACCAATAGAGGGTTTAGATATCTAGGTAAACTTAGATTGACCAATTGATCTTGAGAGGGGTCTTGAAACTATCATGTTATGGCCATTTACCATAATTTTCCACCATCCCTAATCATCTTTGATTTTTATGTTTGACGTTGATTATATGGATATGGAGGTGCAATTGTCTGCATAAAGTATCATGTAGAATACCTTGACCTTGAGTTTATGGATTGAGGGGTTCATCGATTGTTGTGCTTGAGTTTGAGATGGTAGAGGTAAAGATCTCTTTATATGATCACTTGTGTATATGGGTTTTTTGAATTATGCACGATGATTTCCAATTTCATGTCAAATATAAGATTCCTTATTATATTTATATTATATATTGATTATTTGCTTGTTGAGAATAAAATATCAAATGTTTGAAATTGAGCAAGAAACATAATATGAAATTATTGAATGGTGTATTGATTGTGTAAGAGGATTTGGACTGACTGTGATATTGATTATCGGTCATGGCTTGAATCATGATACCTTGGATTGCTAGTCATGGACCAAATTATGGTATCCTGATTTGCCACCATGGATCGAAACATGGATATTCTGATTAGCCACCATGGCCTGTGGATATACTGGTTTGCCATCACAGGCCAAAGCATGATTATTATGGATTGTCACCGTAGGCCAAAGCATGCTTTATGGTTTGCCAATCATGGGCTGAAGTGTAACTATGATTAATCCAAACTAAAAGACAATGATTGATTTGAACATGTAATGAAACATAAATGATAAGTTGTATAAAATTACATGTGATATTTATGATAGATTTGCGATAATATATAATTCGTGATATATATTTATATAACTGTTGAGTTATATTGGATGCCTCAAATGAGATTTTATGGCTTATGATTTCTCTTGATATTACTCATTCATTATTTTTGAATGATATTAATATATTAGTATAGGTGTGATGAGATTCTTCCTAGGCTATAAAGCTCACATGCCCAATACTTTCTTTCTTTTCAAAATCATAAAATGCCTAGCATTAGTTAGATTGGGTGTGAAGTTTGAGTACCAAAGTTATTACTTCATTAGTTAGTTAGATTTTTGATATTGATAGACATTTGAATAATTATAATTGAACAAATTTAATTAATTATAATGAATCTCTTAATTTTCTAGAAAATATCCACATAGCACAATAGGATTAGATCTCTTGAATCATCGAATAATTATTTAAAATAATTTGACAAGTCTCTCACTCTCTTGCACCCTCTCTCACTAATGGAGAAAATGATAGAGAGTAGCACAAAGATAAGTTCAGCAACGAGATCATACGTAGGCCAAAATCCTCACCACCAGTAGAGGTCGAGCCTATTGATGGGGTAACACCACCACTCGTGTAAGCTTCCCATCTGGACACCATTCACTAATGTCCATCAGATCGATGTCGAGCCTTGTTCCTTTCTCTCCCCGATTTTTCCCCTTATTTTTCCCCTACTGACTAATCACCATCATTGCCACCACCCATTGCTAATCCTTTAGCCAGTGTTGCTACTATGCATCACCCTTCTTCCCTTTCTACTTTTCTTAAGATAGCCTAATGAGACCTTTGTTCGAAGGCTCTCTTCCTCTCATCTTATCTCTTGTTTTATCTTTCTTTCTTCATCTTTCTCTCTCTTCTTTGCTTTCTTTCTTGTGATTGGCACATCCGATAGTAGGACATGTTCTCTCTTTCCACCTCCTATAATCTTGATAGACATTGATATAAAGGTGGCAAAATATCTTGGTGGCTGGGTAGCACATTAGCCCTTACGCTATGCTAGCCCACTTCGGGCACCACAAGATTATCATCATGAACCTTCATTTCGTTATAATCACTTATCTGTTAGATATGTATCCTAGAAGCTAGATTGGCTGATATTTGTAATACACATTCTAAAAATATTTTTATAATTATAACTATAAATTAATAAAAAAATTATTTTCTATCATATTATGTATTTAAAGTATTTATGATACATTCTTTGAGTTAACGAGTATGATAAATACATATTAAGAATTAAAAATTTAAGGCATGTATTGTCATAATTAACTCATAAACTACTCTCGATCATAGGATCATCACGAGGATGTTGACCGATCTAGATGATCGATGTATGATCATTTTTTTAGGATAGATGAGTCTCGAGTCTATAGTGTGGAGACATTGAAAAGAAAGTATAGGTACTTATTAGAGAATGAGAGCACTAAGCATGATCACCTCAAGCAGTCATAAAGTAGTCTACCTTCTCGTTAATGACTAAGCTCGATACTGTAGTTGTATGTCTGGTTCTTAGATCTGAGGTACATCGGCAATTCATCTTAAGTGTGTTATTATTTGATTATTCCATAACTCGATCTCCAAGCCATTCAAAATCCTGAAATATATGTTGGCTATAGCATGTTCATTGTAGGGACTAGTTCATACCAAGATAGGATCCAACCTCAGTAGAGGAGGAGTAGTCCTATAATGATCATGAGATCGAGTTCTTAAGCTCGTGGCCATGGCAGTGTGATATAATAAAAAAAAATTTCATTAGAATTTCATATTGGACTCGAATCGAATGATTCAATCATATGATGGGATGTTGGGTTTGACGAGTTCACCTTAATCCTAATCCTATCAGAGCTCATGATAGAAGAACCTAATCACACAGATAGTTGTATCGAGAGGTTCATTTTTAGTTTTGATGGATTGTTATCATATACTGCTAGGTATCATTAGTGGATTTTGAAAGCAATTAGAATGATCTTGATGATTGATCATTCTAATTATGTGAATCAAAAAAGTTTTGATCCATCGAAAGGTATTTTGATGATGTCGATGATAGAGAATGCAACATATCTTATTATCATATTGAACTAAACCTAAATGGATTATACAAATAAGAATTTGGGTCTAGATGCGATCAATTAATCTAATCCAGTTTAATTGATTTGAATTAGATCTAATTAGGTCCAAGAAAATCATGCTAGCATATGATTGAGCCTAATATTCTCCTTCTCTAGTCTTTCTGGTCCATCTCAACTGAGTCAAATTAGTTTAGACTCATCCAAAAGTCCTATATGGCTTTGTCCTAGTCTGACTGGAGCTTATCCAGATCAAAAAAAAATTATCTTAATCCATCAGATGAAAATAAGACAATACCTGCCAATTCCTGACACAACCTGCTATTTTTGGTTTCATCAGGACAATGCCTGGTCTTTGTAGGAATTGAAGGGTATGGTATGCACCCCCTATATTTGATCTAGGGTGCATGCCCCAAGGGGTTTTCATCAAGAAAATGAGGTGGACCCGCCCCATATTGCATGTGCACAATGAGAGGAGGCGTGGAGGAAGAGTTTGTTATGGAATAAACTCTTGGAGATAATTCTCCATGCCACCATCCTCTTCTTATCTGATTTGTGTGACAACTCTAGGGATTATTTGGGCGACAAAACCAAGTAGAGACCTAGTATTTTTCATGGGATATCATATTAAAATCTGATTAAATCAAGTAATTAGATTACTTGATCAAATAAGACTCTAGGGTTGGCGAAGGATCTATTTAAAGACCCTGCACCCTAGGATTTGTAATTTTTGATTTCCCATGCCCCTAAGCTGCCGCCCCATCTTCTCTCCATACCTTCCTTTGTTCCTCTCTTCCTTCTCAATGCCCATACTAGGTTGGGTGCTGGTTCAGCATTCAAAGGTTGATAGAAGCTGAAGCAAAGATCGTGATAGGGTGTTCTACATCAAGAGATTGGGTGCAGCCTCAAAAAATTATTTTGAAGGCTTCAGAGATTCAGATATGATCTAAATTCATAGCATCAGATTCAAAAGGAGAGCGCGTCCAAATATAGCTTGTGTGGACTCTGATAGAAGCCAAATGCATGCATGGCTTGATCTAGGACCTCAGGCTTCCGTTGATCATCATCAGGATAATTATCTACCATGAATAAGTAACAACTGTAACAACTATTATTGCTAATTTATTTTAATTTTTATTTTTAATATTAGATCTCTAAGATTAGATTTGAGAACTCTTAGATCTGATTAGAATAATATACAAAAATTTTAAAAATTTTTGCTATAGATCATATCAGATCAGATCAATCCTGCAGTGGAAAAGCAGTTTTTCCTTCAATTGGTATCAGAGCTGCATTTACAGTTCTTCATATTAGATTTGATCTAATTTTTATTTTATTTTTAATCTAATATTAATGATTTTAGATGTCACATTAGATGTGATTAGATCTACAATCAATAGATTAATTAAAAATTTTATATGCATGCTGATATATGATAATGTTTGAGATGCATGACTAGACTAGCTATGTAGAATTATTCTATATGTAGTCTAGAATAATTTTTTTTTATATGATCAATTAAATTTTTATTAGATTTTTATTTTTAGATATTATAAGACTTATAATTAGATCTGAAACCTAAAATATTAAAAATTTAAATTAATATATGAGATGTATTTAATGCATGTCTAGACTAGCTATATAGAATTATTCTATGTATTGTCTAGAATAGAATTTTATATGATATGATCATTTAAAATTTTATTTTTTAGATATTATATAAGATATATCAGATTTGAAAATATGCATATGTTGATTAAATTTTGATACATGAGATGTATACAAAGTATGCATAGTTAGATCTATAATTTTATATGCGATATATGTTGTAGATCTAACAATTTTGTAGTATAATTATTAATTTCTAATTAAGACATTCTTCTTAGCCGTCCGGTCATAAGAGTAAGAAAGATTTAAAGTTTCTTTCTTTCCATTCAATGGGGTGCTCTTATGGCATGTAGGGGTGTTGCGTGTCTGTTCTTAATCAGAAATTAAAACTTACTTTTCTGTAAAACCTTAAATCCTAAAATTTTAGGATTTTTTATGCATGTTTTATTTATGAATCCAAACTTAATTAAGAATTAAGATGATGAAATTAATTAGATCTAAAAATTATGAATTTTTAGATCTAAAACAAATTCATAAATTTAAGTTCGGGTATGGATAGCTCAATTAGGTCTAGCGATTGATCAAACCAAATCAAGAGTTGGTTAGATGGGATCAAGAGTGCTTAGAATTGACCAATCTAATAGGATTAAATTTGAGTCAAGGTCAACTCATAATTACATGTGGTCGACCAAGTCAAGACCTAATTTGGCTCCACAGTTGGAGCCTGGATTATAGGCTAACCCGATTAGTTCTAGTTTAATAATTAGTATCTAAGGTAAGTTTGGCAGATACAATCGGTAGTCTTTAATTAGAAGCTACTTGACCTGAATGCATTCACGATAAGTTAATGCATAGTTCTCCCATTGATCTCACTTACCTGGCTGATTGGGTCGATCCGGATTTGATTTGAGGTGGCTAACGATTCAAGTTAACCCATTTCATTAGGTTAGTCATAATTGTTATGACCAAGTCAAGTCAAGTCAAGTTTAAGAGATCTAAATTAAATCTTTCTAAGAAAATATTAAGTCATAGGTCTTCCATCATTATAGATGTGTGGGCTCTTTTCAGGATTGATTATTTTCGATTGGTTACAGTGGTTTAGTTGCACCAAAAAGATGCAACCATATCTATTAAGCATTGGATGCTACAATTGGAGGATGGATTGGACTCGATTTTTTAGATATAGTGAGGGACTCAATCAAGAATCCAATTCATGCAAATGGTAGATCTGACTTAACTAAGGAGTGGAACAATATTCCAGGCATGGTGAGTTTCATGAATTAGAGATCAGATTTGGATGCACCATGATTAAAGAATCATTAGATAAAAATTCTCCATCCATCGGTTGACCCATGATCAATAACTATTAGGTGAGGTGGTAAGCCAATCGGTGGGATCGCACCAACCATTAAAAATCAATAATCATGGAGATTTTTGCATCTCTACTAAGAAAGTATAGAGATCCAAAAAAAATAGTGGAAGCCAAATTTATTTAAAAATAAAATTTTTAAATAAATTAGTTAAGTCTAATTACAATATCTAACTAGAAACTTTGACTCTCTATAGAAAAATATCTGTATCTAACCCACTAGCCCGAATCCTAAACACCCACAAACTGATCGAATCTAATTATAAAGATTAGCTCCAGAACTTCAAAATTATATTAGATTCTAAAAAGCTGACTCATGTATTGGATCAGGATCCCCACCTTACCAGCATGTCCATCTACTGATCACAGAGCATCTCTAGAGAAATGGACGAACAAAGATAATAAAGTTAGGTACTACTATTGGGCTCGATGTCTGATGAGCTTCAATGCTAATATGAAGATATCAAGACTGTTCGCCAAATATTGGCTCACCTATAAGAGTTGTTTGGTAAAGAGAGTCATGCAGCCAAGTATCAAGTCACAAGAAGATTTTTTAAGGCTCAAATGTGTAATAGGTAGTTGGTCTAAGATCATTATCTGATAATGATCAAGGACTTAGAAGAGCTTGAAAAGCTCAATGTCAAATTGGATAGAAATTTATAAATTGATATGATCTTGCAGTCCTTGACTGACGCATATGGGCAGTTCATCATAAATTTTCATATGCATAAACTACAATGTATCTTGGCTGAACTAATGAACATGCTGGTTATTGCTGAGCTTTCTCTGAAAGGTTCAAAGGGCTCAGTGCTTGCTGTGGAGCAAACTTCTTCCAAAAAAAATTTTTTGGAAAGAAGAAGCAGAAGATAGAAGATGGAAAAAAGAAGGAAGAACTAAAGAAGAAGGCTACGAATAAAGAAAAATATTTTCATTGCAATACCGATGGTCATTAGAAGTGGAACTATCCTTTATACCTAGCCAACCTGAAGAATAAGAAGGAGGCAGGTCCTTCTAGAGGTATGCTCATAATTGAATCTAACCTTACAATTTCTTCAGCATCTAGTTGGATGCTTGACTCTGGTTCGATTGCTCACTGTGCACTTCCATGCATGATCTTGAGAAGAGCAGGAGGCTGAGGGATGGTGAGATGATCCTGCGTATAAAAAATGGAGCAAGGGTTGCTGCTATGGCCGTGGGAACCTATCCTCTTTGACTACTGTCTGATTTAGATTTAGTACTTAGAAACTATTATTTTATACCTACAGCAAGCAAGAATTTAATTTTTATTTCTTGTTTAGTATAGGAAGGTTACGTAATTAGCTTTCTTAAGGACTACTGTACTATTCTTTTTGAAAGAAATAAATTTGCAAGTGGTTTCTTAATTAATGGTCTTTATCAGTTGCATGTTGATGTATCTGTATTAAATATCAAGCAAAATATGAATGCCGTAGGATCTAAATACTTAGGGATAGTCTAAACGATAGGTATCTATGGCACCTTAGACTAGATCATATAGCCAAAGATAGGATTAACAAATTGGAGAAATCCAAACTAATGGGTCCATTAGCTTTCGAGTTATATCTGATTTGTGAATCATGCCTTCAAGAAAAAATGATCAAGCTTCTTTTTGTAGGACAGGGGGAAAGGGCCACAGACTTACTTGCCCTAGTACATACTAAAATGTGCGGCCCATTTGATGTGTCGGCTAGAGGCAACCACGTTTACTTCATTATCTTTATCAATAATCTATCTCGATATGGATATGTGTACTTATTGAGACACAAGTCTGAAGTCTTTAAAAAGTTTAAAAAATTTAGATACAAAGTAGAAAAGCAAATCAGAAAGCCCATTAAAGTTCTTTGATCAGATCGAGGAGGCGAATACCTTAGTCAAAAATTTTTAGACTATCTTAAAAGAAATTGCATAGTCTCATAGTGGACTCCACCTAGAACATCTTAACTCAACAAAATTTTAGAATGGAGAAATCGAATTCTATTGGATATGGTTCGATCTATGATGAGCTTCACAGACCTTTCTAATTTTTTTTTGGAAACATAGTCTAATAACAGTAATATACTTACTGCATAGGATTTTCTCTAAAATCATTCCTACCACACCATATGAGATATGGCATAGTAAGAAATTAAGTCTGAGTCATCTCAAAATTAGGGATTATCTGATCCATGTTAAGAAATAATAGATGGATAAATTAAAGTCTAGGTTCTTTAAAACTCGGTTCATTAGATATCCTAAGGAGTCATTAAGATATTATTCCTATCTTTCAGAAGATCACAATATGATTGTGAGTCGACATGCCATCTTTCTTGAAAAATAGTTTATTCAAGATGGTGGCATCAGAAGATAGATTAAGCTCAAGAAGAAGGTCTCCGATGAGCAACGAGCTAAGAAATCTAAGAAATCAAATCAGTTAGATCCCGTCCAAACACAACCTCTACCTAGTAGATCAGATAAAATTTTTCATCCTTCTGAGAGGTACTTAGGTACCATTTTAGAGGATATAGAAAAAATATTCCTCATGAAAAATAGGGTTCATAGTGATGATCCCAAGACTTATGATGAGACGATATCAGATATCGACTCCAAAAAATAGTTTAAGGCAATGAGGTCAGAGATTGACTTGATGCGCTCGAACCAAGTCCAGACCTTGGTAGATCCATCTGAAGGTATTGTATCTATTGGATGTAAATGGATCTTCAAAAGAGATATAGGTGTAGATGGGATAGTAGAGACATTCAAAGCTAGGCTCGTAGCGAAGGGATATAGTCAATGCGAAGGCATTGACTATCAAGAGACTTTTTCACCAATAGCCATGCTAAAATCCATCCACACACTACTTGTTGTTGCAACTTATTTCGATTATGAAATATGATAGATGGGCATGAAAATAGCATTCTTAAATGGATATCTTGAGGAAGATATCTATATAAAATAGCCACTTGGTTTCACATCTAATGATAGTGATCATAAGGTTTGCAAGCTATAAAGATCCATATATGGATTCAAGCAAGCATCTCAGAGCTGGAATACTCATTTTAATGATATGATCAAATCATTTGATTTCATCAAAAATATGGAGGAGCTGTGTATTCAAAAAGATCAGTGGAAGTGCTATTATCTTTCTCGTATTGTACATGGATGATATCCTCCTAATTAGGAATGACATTCCCATGTTGATATCCATCAAAATGTGGTTGTCAAAAGGGTTCTTTATGAAAAACCTAGGAGAAGCATCTTTTATATTAGGAATAAAGATCTATAGGGATAGATCAAATAGGATGCTACGTCTATCACAGAAGATGTACATAAAGAAGGTGCTGAAGAGGTTCGGCATGGAAAATTTTAAGAGAGGATTGGTGCCCTTCAGATATGGCATTCATCTCTCCAAGAAGATATGTCCCAACACACTTGAAGAGTTAAATGCATGAGCAAGATTTCTTGTGCTTCAACAATAGGGAGCCTCATGTATGCCATGTTGTGTACACGACCTGATATTGAGTATGCTGTGAGTGTCACGAGTAGATATCAATCGAATCTAGGTAAAAAGCACTAGACTTCTATAAAATATATTCTTAAATACTTGAAAAGAATTAAAGATATGTTTCTGATCTTTGGTAATGAAAAACTCTAGATCCAAGGATATACAAACTCAAATTTTATGTCTGATATAGATGATCAAAAGTCAAAATCTAGAAGTTTGTTTGTGTATAATGATGGTGCTATAAGCTAGAAGAGATCCAAGCAGACCATGATAGTAGATTCCACCATGAAAGTAGAATATATCGCTACATTGAAAGTTGCAAAGGAAGCATTTTGGTACAAAAAGTTTACTGCAAAGCTCGAAGTGATGCCATCAGATACCATCCCTCTGTACTATGATAATAATGGCACCATAATCTTAGCTAAAGAGTCGAGGTCTCACCAGAAATTCAAGCATATCGAGCAGTGATATCATCTTATCCATGATTACCTTGAGAAGGATTATGTCGAGGTGAAGAAAGTCGATACCACAGATAATACGACTGACCCACTTACAAAGCCATTAAGCTAGCAGAAGATTGAAGTCCATCTTGAGAAAATGGGACTTAGATTTATAGCCAATTAGCTTTAGGTCAAATGAGAGTTTGTTAGATATGTGCCCTAGAAGCTAGATTGGTTGACACATGTAACACACATTCTAGGAGCATTTTTATAATTTTAATTATAAATTAATAAAATAATTATTTTTTATCATATTGTGTATTTAAAGCATCTGTGATACATGCAAAAAATCGAGCAGGATTTTAGGCATGTTTTTTAAATTTTTTTTTTGAATTAATTACAATGGAAGCTAAAATTAATCTAATATTAATTTTATAGTATACATTGATCTAATCAATTATCCTACTCAGGATCTAGACATGCTAATATACAATTTAAAATTTAAATGCGATCGATCAGCAAATCATATTTGCTGATCGATACTAGTTTAGAATAATATCTTTGTACGGGTAGATGATCTCCATGATCTGAATCCATCGAAAGAAGTTGAGGTATTGTGCTGCAGCCACACACTTATCCAGCCTCTATGATTGATCCACTTAGAGTTTCTAGTCCCAACCAGTTCCATCGGAGTGTTAGCTCCTCGCCTGGGGCCTTCGACGGCTAATCATGATTGATCCAATCGATCATCTTCTTTTTGATTTTTCAAATACTCTAGAAAATTAGAACACATGCTTCGAAGGATGATGAAGTAGTGTTTCAAATTTGGTGGCGATCCAATGATCACAGCACTCGATCTCTCCATCCAAACCTAAAGACCTAGTACTAGGGTTTCACTCACCCAAAAAAAACCCTAATGAGCCGAAATCCCTCTTACGCCCTCTATCAGTGGAGTTTTTCCATGAAATAAATTTTCATGAATTTTAGACTCTCTAATACACCTTTTCAAAACATTGTTTAGATGGATGATAAAAAAAGAAAAAATGAATGGCGTAAGAGAAGAGTAATGGGTGTAGAGAACAACTTTCTTTCTCTTTGGACTTTTCTCACCCCCAGGACGTGCACCCTTCTTTGACTTTTCTTTCTCAAAACACCCCTCACATTCCCACTCTCTTCTCTGCACATGCTCATAAAAAATCTAGCTTTAATTGGCATGAGATAGATGGGAAGAATGCGTGGGAAGGATAAGGGTTGGAGGTTGAACTTGTTTCAACCTCTCAACCAATTTCAAATTCAAAAACCTTCTCATCCTTATCCAACGGCTTTCTCAAGTGGGTAACGTGTAGAAGGACTCTCCTTCTATGCACCCATGCTGAAAAGCACATCAAAATGTGTGATGAAACCAAAAGAAGGCATGGAGAGACGAATGGATAAGGATGGGAAGTTAGGGAGTTAACCAACAGTTTTGAATTCAAAATTCAAAACTAACTTCAGCATGATCCAACTCTTGGACCAGGTCAAAGGCAGAAGAAAAGAGGGGTGCACATCTATTTCTATGTGAGAAAAACTTATGTAAATTCTAGATAGGGTGTGGGTCAGGGTGGAAAAGTTAAAAAGTCAAATATGGTGGGCGCTAGGGAGAGTTTGAATTCAAATCCCATTTGACTTGGTCTAAATTGGTTTCAACCAAACTAATTAATTTAAACTAATTACATAAAGTTAAATTCAACTAAATTAGACTTAACCCAATCTAATAAAATTCTAATCAAATTAGAAATTAATTAGATCCAGCTTCTGATCAAATCAGAATCAAATCTTCCTTAGAGATTAGATCATCTCATGACCAGATCGAGTCAAACCCAATCAAATCAAATTCAATTAGACTTGATCATATCCTCATCACTCAATTAAATTGAGCTAATCAGCAATCAAATTGCTAATTAATCTTTTAAAAATATAGAGTCCTAATTTGGTGGGTGTCTGAAAAATAGAGTCCCATCAACATAAAACTTCTAAAGAGTCTCAAACCAGTGGGACTCTTGAATCCAATGTCCCAAATAAATGAAACTCATGATCATAGAGTCCCAGACTAGCAGAACTCTAGATCAAAGAGTTTTAGATAAGTAGAACTCTGAGTCTCAGTCCAATGGGATCCACAAAGGTAGAGTTTTAGTCTAGTGGGACTCTTGGTCATAGAGTCCTAGTATAGTGGAACTCTTGACCATAAAGTTTTAGATCATTTAGACTCTTGATCAACCATCAGATCAGATAGAAACTCCTATTGTGTGTGCCTCATAAGTTTAAATCCTAAGCTGGTAGCACATGAATCAATTTTTTATACTAATCGATGTGACCATCTTGCAATGGTACTCGACGTTCGGATAGATCAAAAAGTCACAATGCAACAATGACGAACCTGTGGCATATGGTTACTGTATAATTCATCCATTTGACCTCAATGCTCAAAGGATAATCTAAGATTTACTACCAAATCTAAAATTCATCCATAGTATATTTCAAAATTTAATGTCCATCACATGGACCACCCAGATCGAGGATTTGCTAAATTAAAATATAGTGATGCACTTGCTCCAACACTTGAAGAGGTCAATCCCATCTTGACTCATGCACCAACTTCATAAGTACTTGACTGCACCCAGTAGCCTTCCATCATTGAATTAGAAATTCAAGTAGTCAGGTACCTAAGTGCAGTGAGTTGCTTGCAAGTCACCATGGTGATATTAGATCTAAGGGACACTTATATCCATATCCTTTGCAAGCAACTCTTGATAGTAGAGAGCTCCATAGTTGGGTCACGTTCAGTAAAATGTACCCCTACACTTCACCTGTATGCCATAACAGTATCTCCATACTTTTTGGTTTAGAGGACAACCAATACTTAAGGCACACAATGACCTATACTCGATATGTTATCATCCTGGGTAACAATAAATCATTTGATCGTGAACTGGTTTTAAGGACTAAATGATAAATCCTCCTTTGTCAAGTCTAAATAGTCTTAAGAACTTCATCACATGAGAGTTTATTATAGGAAGATACACAAGAGTGATAAAATACCAAAATAATAATTTTATTTATTAATAATTCAAGTATAATTATATCTAGCTCAACCATGTACAATCTAGATGATTGGCTTTAGGATACATTTTTCAACAACTTTTACTTAGACTAAAGTCACTTAGAGTAGTATCGAATACCCATCTTTGATTTGTGATTGTCAAACTTTTTGATTCCGAGAGCCTTAGTAAAGGGGTCAGCCACGTTCTTCTTTCCATCGATCTTCTGAAGCTTAACTTTATCTCATTCTACGATCTCTCATACAAGATGGTAGCAACGTAGAATATGCTTGGTGCATTGATGTGCCTTCGGCTCCTTCGCTTAAGCTATGGCTCTAGTGCTGTCACAGTATAGCAGAACCGAACCACCCAAGGAGGGTGCCACTTTCAACTTACCGATGAACTTTCATAGCCACACAGCTTCCTTCACAGCATCAGATGTCGCGACATACTCCACCTCGCACACAGAATCAGCCATAGTATGCTACTTGAAACTCTTCCAACAGATCGCTCTACCATTCAGGATAAACATATAATCTGACACACTCTTACTATCATCGTGATCTAACTGAAAATTGGAATCAATGTATCCTACAAGTTTTAAGTTAGTATCTCCATAGATGAGCTACTGGTTCTTGGTATTTCTTAAATACTTTAAGATTGTCCTCACAACCTTCTAGTGATTCTCACCTGGGTCAAACTGATATCTGCTCACTACCCCTAGTGAGTATGCCACATCTGATCTCGTACACATCATGGCGTATATAATAGAATCCACTACTAAAGCATATAATATTCTACTCATAAGCTCTCTCTTGAGAAGTTGTCGAATAATCCCTTTTCGAGAGAAAAATTTCATGGCCTATCGAAAGATAGTCCTTCTTGAAATTCTCCAATGCTGAACCTCTTCAACACGGTATCAATGTATGTGAATTGAAATAATCTAAGCAATCTTCTAGATCTATCCCTATAGATCTTCATCCCTAGGATGTAGGATGCTTTTTTCAAGTCCTACATGAAGAATTGGGATGGCAGCCAAATCTTTATTTCCTATAGAGCAGAGATGTCATTCTCAATCAAGAGAATATCATCCATATACAGTACAAGAAATACAACTACAGAATCGTTAGCCCATTTATATGCATAAGGTTCTTCTCCATTTTTAACAAAGTCATATATTCTGATCATCTTATCAAGATGCATGTTCTAACTTCGAGATGCATGCTTCAATCCATAAATGGATCTCTAAAGCTTACACACCTTGGACTCATCTATGGATGTAAAACCCTCAGGCTGTATCATATACACCTCTTCATCTAGCTTTCCATTTTGGAAAGCTGTCTTCACATCCATTTGCCAGAGCTCATAGTCTAGGTATGTCACTATCACAAGCATGATCCGAATGGACTTGAACATTGCCACTAGAAAAAATATCTCATCATAGTCAATACCATAATGCTGACGATATCCTTTAGCAACTAAATAGACTTTATAGATCTCTACCTTTCCATCTGCATCCTTTTTTTTTTTTTGAAAATTTATTTACACCCAATGGATTTTATCCCTTCAGGTGGATCAACCAGTATCCATACACTGTTGACCTTCATGGACTCCATTTCGGACTTCATGACTTTCAGCCACTTATCGAAGTCAGGCCTCTGCATGACATTCATGTTGGTGATCGGATCCTCGTTGTTCTCATCGAGTTCAATAGGATCATCATCCCGAATCAAGAAATCATAGTATCTATCCGACTAATGCAGTACTCTATCGAATCTCCTTGGTGCCTCTTCAACAGGCTCTAGGTTTGATCTTATCAAATTCAGTTCTGTAGGTTCACTAGAATATGTCAGTTCTTCCATCTGTCGAATTTCACTAAGCTCAACATTAGAGGTAGCTGTTCCTTCCATAAGGAACTTTTTTTCCAAAAAGACTGTCCTATTGTTGACGAACATCTTTTGTTCTTCAGCAAGGTAGAAGTAATAACCCCTAGTTTTCTTAGGATACCCTTTGAACAAGCATTTAGCGAACCTAGGTCCAAGCTTTTCTAGTTGTAAATATTTTATATAAGCCAGACATCCCCAAATCCTAAGGTGAGAGAGTGTCGGCCTACACCCAGTCCATATCTCATATGAAGTCTTTGCGACAGACTTGCTCAGAACATTGTTCAAAACAAAATAAGCAGTCTTGAGTGCATACCTTCAGAATGAAATTGGCAGACTCGTAAACCCCATCATGAACCGAACCATGTCCAATAGGGCTCGATTCCTCATTTCAGATACACGATTATACTGTGGTGTTCCAAAAGGGATCCATTGTGAGAGAATTTTATTCTCTCCTACATATGTCAAAAACTCATTAGAAAGGTATTCACCTTCTCGATCAGATCGAAAAGTTTTAATACTCTTCCTAAGTTATTTTTCTACCTCATTTCGATATTATTTGAACATTTCAAATGCATCGAATTTACTCTTCATAAGATAGACGTACCCATACCTAGATAGATCATCAATAAATATAATGTAGTAGAACCCACCTCTAGCACATGTGTTCATAGGTCCACATACATCAATATGTACTAGACCTAAAAGCTCGGTAGCCCATTCACCCTTTCTAGTAAAAGATGATTTGGTTGTCTTACCAAGAAGGCAGGACTCATAGGTATTTAATGATTCACAATCATGAATGTCAAGGATATGCTCCTTGACTAACATATTGATCATGTTCTTATTTATATGACCTAGTCGATAGTACCAAAGATAGGCATCGGAGACATGATCTAGTTTTGGGCATTTATTTGATGTGTACATTATACTAATAAATTATGATAAAATATAAATATCATTTCTTAATTATCCTTGCATTACTATAATACCATTCATAATGATATCATAATAATTTTTTTTTATTGATAAATAATAACCAACCTAAACCAAAAGCCCAACAGATATTATGTCCATCATAAAAGATGGATAATGGTGACAGTCACTTAAAACAATATTATTATGTTTGAAAAATAACTTAATAGTTTTCAATGCTAGGACTGGAACTTTACTTCTATCTTCAACGTTAAGGAATCTATCACCATTCTTAAACTTTCTATCAATTTGAAGTTCATGCAATGAATTGCATATATAAATCAAACTTCCAGTATCTAATATCCAGGTAGATGTATTACATACAGAGAAATTGCAAGATGTAATCATACAATAATCTTGACCAACAACTACTTGTTGATTTATCCTATTCAGTCTATTGGGCTCAAGAGGATAATTTTTCTTTGGATCTGCCTAATTAGGATCAACATCAGACTCCTCGTTCTTAGGTCCTAAATGCTTACCACTGTCCAACAGTGAACGGAGCGAACTTACACTAGCCATTCTATTTATATGAAAGGAAAATATGAAATCTAATTAGTACTTGAATAAATTAATCCTAAAAATAAAATTTAGTCTAAAGATTCTTCTACTATTTTTAATGAATTGGTAACCTCTACCTCCAATTTGAGAAATTACACTAACTTCTTAGTGGGTACTAGAACCCACATAGACTACAAACGGGCCTGAGAAAAGCTCTAGCTAACCCACGTGTATCTACAAGTAGGTTCATAACTAATTATTTCTTCAAATAATTCTTAATAATTAGGTTTTATCCTAGAAGCTAATTTAGTAGGCTATGGCCTCCATTGAAAAGGTCTGGTTAGGTCCAACCATTAACATGATTGACTTCGGTGTATCAAACCAATGATAACCAGGCCAAAGAAAAGCTCTGACTAACCTGATCATCATTAAGAGAGTGCGATCTAATCATCATATAATGGATAGTAATTCCAATATACAGATGAACACTAGGTGTAAGGCACCTCTAATATCCACCCAAAAAATTGGACTCATTACTATTCATCTTAATGGGAGACTATGACTCGGCGGTTATCTCCATAACTTAGTTATTTTAAAAATCTAATAATTTAGAGAATTTAGCTTACTTATAATTTAAGGATAGAAAGGACACGGACCAATCTTTTTCACTGACTTCACCAAGTCAAATCCTCCCACTGACTTCATTAAGTCAATAGATTAGGATTAGGATCAATTTAGGTCCATATGTACCTAATTCAGTCCTACTAATTGAAATTAGTCAAACTGATTTTTAGTGACATGGGTCAGCTCGAATCACTAAGTGATCTAATTAAATCTTAATCGACCATATCGGTCAGGTAAGTGAGATCAGTGGAAAGGATATGCCATTAACTCGTCAATGATCGAATCAGTGCGAGTAGCTCCCAATTAAAAATTACTGATCTAGACTACCAAACTTATCTTAGACACTAACCGATTAATTAGGTTTAATCTGATCAATCTAGTAATTTTGGGCTTAACCACATAGCCATGAATCAAGTCCATCTTGGTCTAGTTAAAGACACACTACTACAAAAATGGTCTACGACCTAGCTTACTATGGCAGCGATTTTTGAAACCACTGTCATAGCACCTACGGCAGTGATTTCCGTTATAGGTCAAACTTATGGCAACAATTTTTGTAACCGCTGCCATAGGTCCAACATATAGCAGCGGTTACAAAAAATCGCTGCCATAGGTCGGACCTATAACAACGATTATAAAAAATTGCTACCATAAGTCAATCTATAGCAGTGGTTCATTGTAACCGCTGCCATAAGTCGGACCTATAGCAGCGGTTAGTAGGAACCGCTGCTATAATCTGATTTATGGTAACGGTTAATTATAACCACTACCATATATATATATATTTAAATATTATATAATTTTAAAATTTAATGCCCATCTTCATCATTCATTATCTAAATAATTATCATTAGAGTGTCTTTGCAAAAGATTGCCTCGATCCGATGGTCCTAGCTTCGTCGATCAGAAAAATTTGATTTCGACGATCACGAACGACAATGTGATGATCTGATAGATAGAGATCTTTGATGGATCCAAAAACCTACAACGATGATCATGGTGATGTTTGTAGTGTACTATCAAAGTTTTACTTCAATCGGATATCATTATCTTGATCAATTTAGTATAGATTAGTTTCAGCCATTAAATGATAAACGACTGATCAAAGGACCAAACGATGTCCGATTATGAGATAATTCTTTTTATAAATGATCTTGGCTACTACTTTAATCATTTTTTATGATGGAGATTATAAAATTTAACTCATGAGATAAAGAATGATCTAAAATTATACGTCTCCTGATAACCATTCTAAAACTTCACTGGTTGTTATGCTCGTGCTTTTGCAATATCTACTTAACATGAATAATTTATATGAAAATGATTTAAATTTTATTATCATCATCATATAAAATATTTAAAATTATAACAAAAATTATTTAACAAAAAAATTATCTCATAATCGAATGTCGTTTAATCCTTTGATCGCTTGTTTCTAATTTAACGGTCAAAATTATTCCATACTAAATTGACCATGATAACAATATTTGATTGAAGTAAAAATTTGATAGTATGCTACAAACATCATCGAGATCTTCATTGTAGATTTTTGAATACATCAAAGGTCTCCATCTATCAGATCATCGCATCGTCATTCATGATCATCGAAATTAAATTTTTTTGATCGATGAAGTTAGGGCCATCGAATCGAGGTGACCTTTTACGATGACACTCTAATAATAATTATTTAGATCATGATCGATGAAGATGGATATTAAATTTTAAAATTATATAATATTTAGAAAAAAAATAGAAAAAATTTATTTTCAACCTATGGCAGCGGTTGATAACCGCTGCTATAGATCTACAACAGCGGTTATAAACCCGTTGCCATAGATTTATGGTGGTAATTTTAGATAACCACTACCATAGATCTATGGCAGCGATTCGATAACTACTGTCATAGATCTATGGCAGCGGTTTGATAACTACTGCCATAGATTAGGTTAAAAATTCTCAAATTTTTTCTTCTCTTCCATGCGCGCTCAATCTCTCTCACTCTCTCTATCCCCCTCCTTTACATCGTCGATGAGGCTCCTCCTCCCCCGACCGACGTTGCCCCTCCTCCTCCGTAGCCGACGTCGACCCTCCTCCCCCCCACGATCGGTCACCCCTCCTCCCCCCCCCCATCGATGTCGCCCCTCCTTCACCCTCGGCCGGCACCACCCTCCTTTCCCCTCCCTCCCGACTCACCCATCCTCGACCGCCCCCCTCCGACCCTCCCTCGACCCCAGCGAAACCCCCCTCCGACGAACCCCCATCCGACCTCCCTCGGCCCTATGAAATCTTCCTTCGACGAACCCCCCTCCACCCTCGCTCGACCCCCACAACCCCCCCCCACCTCCATTCGACCCTCCCTCGGTCCCCAGCGAACCCCCCTCTGACGACCCCCATCCGACCCTCCTTCGGGCCCCGCAAAACCCCACCCCTCCTCTAACCACCACCACCATTCTGACCCTCCTCTGGTCAAGTGCAAAGTCTCCTTCGACCTCCTTATCACTATGCCCCTCCTCTCCCTGGCCCCCCATCCTCGGCCGCTCCTAAGGTGATTGGAAATCATTCCCATAGAGCCCGTTTGATAGATGCCACCATCAGGGATCGGGTATAGGAGGAGATATGGATAAGTATGTGCATCTTAATTATATTTATGCATTTTATATATTTATACAATATATGTTTGATTAGAATAATTTTGTAATTAATTTTTGATAAATTTGTGCAGAGGAGGTATGACTTCCCTGATCACGAGAGGACTCCAGATGCTCGATTGAAGAAGATCGGAGAGTTGTACCGGGATTACAAGGTCAAGGTCCATAGAGGATGGCTCGAGCACCAATGAGATACTCTGAAGGAGCTTGTTCCTTGGATACAGGACTGTCCTCTGAGTCAGTGGGAGAGGATGGTTAGACACTGGATGAGCCAGAAGTTTGAGGTAAAATTTTTAACTTTTAAATTTTTTAATATGCTTAAAATTTTATTTAAATATTTATTATTTATTTGAATACTTATTAGGCTACCTTCCATCAGAATCAGGAGAATCGTGCAGCCCAAAAGTATACGCACACTCTAGGCCACGAGTCTATGGCCAGTCGTATGCATAGAGAGATAATTAATTTTAAATCTTACTAGATAAATTAAATTTATATTTTTTATCATCTTTTTGATAAATTTATTCTTTGTTATAGCTGATGAGAGATGGAGTGATGCCCAGTCATAGCAAGATCTTTCGATCCAGTCGCACGGACGAGATGGGCAGGCCGATAAATGTTGTGATCAAACATAGTTTTGTAAGTATTAAATATATTAGTATATATGATTAGTATTATAGTATTTCTTATAAAATTTTATTTTAATTTATAATTACAGGATCAGTTGAATGCGCTCATGAGTGAGGGCCTGGATACCTCTGGGCTCCATGACCATCTGTCTTAGGTCTTAGGGCCTGAACACTCTAGGAGGATCCGATACAGGCCCGGACACACACCGACGAGCTACTGGTCCAAGGCGAGTGTCTCCTCACAAATTTTCGGTGTCGTCAGTCGGAAGGACCTTGAGGAGGCACTAGCACGGGCAGATCATGCTACGATGTAGGTAGATCGGGCTGAGAAGCGCGCATCTTATCTGAAGGGCATCGTGAGAGACATGATGTCGACACTCAGCCTGTATTTTGGAGTCACGAGCTTCGAGGATATGTTGGCCCGCATTTCATCTCCAGCTCCAGCTCTGGCTCTGGCTCCCGATGATGATGACGAGAACAACGATGTAGATTTAGGAGACTTTTGATGTATTTTATTTTTTTAAAAAAATATTATAATAAATTTTATTCGATAATAAAACTTTAGCATTTTAGAATAATTTTTGTGTTTATTATATATTCTTATGTTATATATCTATATTTATTAGATAAAATATATAAAAAATAAAAATTTTATATTTTTAATTATTCAAGATCTACAGCAGCGGTTTTATAATCACTGCTATATTCATGCCAACTGCTGTCATAGGTCTAATGCCAACCGCTACACTAGATCTATGGCAGCGATCTTAACTACTGCGATAGATTATCTATAGTAGCGGTTATGTAACCGCTGCTATAGATATCCTATGGCAGTGATTACATAACTGCTGTGATAGGTCGATCTATTACAGCAATTTATAAACCACTGCAATAGGCAATCTATGGCAGCGGTTCTAACAATCGTTGTAACAACCGCTGTCATAAAGCTACAGCGATGGCCATAGTAGCAGCGGTTAGAAAATTATTGCCAAAGACTATAGTAGTGATTTTTTGGACTATGGCAGCGATTTGCCTTTTTTGTAGTAGTGACATGGACTTGTCCAACTACAACTATTAAAGTTGAATCTAGAGTATTCTTGATCTAATCTAATTCAACACTTGATTAGATTTGATCAATTACTCTAGATTAATCTATTTTTTAACTAACCTTAGGTCTAACCTAATTAATGGACCTAATTCATCTAACCCTTTAACCCATAATCTTATGACTATGTCTTAGAATCTTTAATTCATAATTCTAGATTCTATAAATAATATTTAATTCTTTTAATTAAGTTTTGGACTAATGGATTAGAATTTGATCAAAAATAATTTTTAAATTTTGAAAGATTTTATTTTCTATTTTTCAAATGGGTCAACTCATTTCAAAAATGGGTCGGCTTATTTTTCAAACAGCAACCTATTGCTAGTTTTAAATAAAAAATTAAGCATAATAAAAATTAAACCATAAATTATCTTTTAGATCTAATCTAAACATATTCATATTTAACTTTTTAATTAAAATAATTTTAATCATAAAAATTCTTTCATTATTCATCTTAATGAATGAGTTCACGGTGGCATCCCTACCGCCATAAGGGATCCTCACTGAATGGGACGAGATGGCCTTTAAACCATACTTGTTTCTTATGACTGGATGGCTTGATGGCTCATTCATCCTTGATTATTGAGTTATCTAGATCTAACATATCATATATGAAAGTATTTAAATTTTTTAATTGACATATTAGAACATGTCAAGTAACCTAGCTCTGATACCAATGTAGGAAATTGAGCGGGATTTTAGGCATACTTTTCGAAAACTTTTTTTGAATTAATTATAGCAAAAGCTAAAATTAATATAATATTAATTTTATAGCATGCATTGATCTAATCAATTATCCTACTCAAGATCTAGACATGCTAATATGTAATTTAAAATTTAAATGCAATTGATCAGCAAATTGCATTTCTTGATCGATACTAGTTTAGAACTCAATACCTTTGCACAGATAGATGATCTCCATAATTTGAATCTATCAAAAGAAGTTTTGGTGGTGTACTACAGCCGCACACTTATCCGACCTCTACGGTTGGTCCACATAGAGTTTCTGGTCCCGACTAGCTCCACCGGAGTGCTAACTCCTCGTCGGGGCCTTTGATAGCTAATCATGATTGATCCAATTGATCATCTTTTTTCTAACTTTTTAGATACTCTAGAAAATTAAAACATGTGCTTTGGAGGATGATGAAGTGGTGTTTCAAATTTGATGGCGATCCGATGCTCACAGCACTCGATCTCTCCACTCGAACCCAAAGACCCAGTACTAGGATTTCACTCACCCAAAAATACTTTGACAAACTGGAATTCCTTTTACACCCTCTATCAATGGGGTTTTTTCATGAAACAAATTTTCATCGATTGTGGACTCTCTAATCTAGCATACACCCTTCTCAAAACATTTTTTAGATAGGTGATAAAACAAGGAAAAATGAATGGTGTAAGAGAAGAGTAATGGGCGTAGAGAACAACTTTCTTCCTCTCTGGACTTTTCTCACCCCCAGGACGTGCACCCTTCTTTGACTTTTCTTTCTCAGAACACCCCTCACATTCCCACTCTTTTCTCTGCGCATGCCCAAAAAAAATCCAGCTTTAATTGGTGTGAGATAGATGGGAAGAACACATAGGAAGGATAAGGGTTGGAGGTTGAACTTGTTTCAAGCTCTCAACCAATTTCAAATTCAAAAACCTTCTCATCCTTATCCAACGCCCATCTCAAGTGGGTAACATGTAGAAGGACTCTCCTTCTATGTGCCCATGCTGAAAAGCACATCAAAATGTGTGACAAAATCAAAAGGGGGCATGGAGAGGTGAATGGATCAGGATGGGGAGTTAGGAAGTTAACCAACAGTTTTGAATTCAAAATTCAAAACCAACTTCAACTTGATCCAACTCTTAGACTAGGTCAAAGGCAGAAGAAAAGAGGGGCACACATCCATTTTTTGCATGAGAAAAACTTACGTAAATTCCAGATGGGGCATGGGTCAAGGTGGAAAAGTTAAATAGTCAAATATGGTGGGCGCTAGGAAGAGTTTGAATTCAAATCTCATTTGACTTGGTCCAAATTAATTTTCACCAAACTAATTAATTTAAACCAATTAGACTAGATTAAATCTAACCAAATTAGGCTTAACCCAATCTAATAAAATTTTAATTAAATTAAAAATTAATTAGATCCAGCCCTTGATCAAATCAAGGTCAAATCTTCCATAGCGATTAGATCATCTCATGACCAGATCGAGTCAAACCCAATCAAATCAAATTCAATCAAACTTGATCAAATCCCCATTGCTCAATCAAATTAAGCTAATTAGTAATCAAATTACTAATTAATCCTCAAAAATATAGACTTCTAATTTGGTGGGTGTCTGAGCAACAGAGTTCCATCAACATGAAACTCCTGAAAAGTCCCAAACCAGTGGGACTCTTGAATCCAATATCCTAAATGAATAAAACTCATGATCATAGAGTCTCAGACTAGTGAAGCTCTTGATCAAAGAGTCCCAAATAAGTAGAACTCTGAGTTTCAGTCTAGTAGGATCCATAAAGATAGAGTTTCAATCCAGTGGAACTCTTGGTTATAAAGTCTCAGTCCAATAGGACTCTTGACCATAGAGTCTCAGACCATTGAGATCTTGATAAGCCATCAAATCAAGTAGAAACTCCTATTGTATGTGATCTCATAGGTTTGAATCCTAAGCTGGTAGCATAGGAATCAATTTTATGTACCAATCGATGTGACCATCTAGCAATGGTATCCGACGTCCGAATAGGTCAAAAAGTTGTAATGCAATAATGACAAACCTGTGACATATGGTTACTATATAATTCATCCCCTTGACCTTAATGCTCAAAGGATGATCTAAAATTTACTGCCAAACCTAAAATTCATTCATAGTGTATTTCAAAATTCAGTATCCGTCACATGGACCACTCCGATCGAGAATTTGCTAAATTAAAATATAGTGATACACTTGCTCCAACACTTGGAGAGGTCAATCCCATCTTGACTCATGTATCAACTTCATAAGTACTTGACTACACTCAGTAGCCTTCCATCACTGAATTAAAAATTTAGGTACTCTAATACCTAAGTACAGTGAGTTGCTTACAAATCACTATGGTAATCTCAGGTCTAAGGAACACTTATATCCATATCCTTTGTGAGCAACTCTTAACAGTAGAAAGCTCCGTAGTTGAATCACGTTCAGTGAAATATATCCCTACACTTTACCTGCATGCCATAATAGTATCTCCATACTTTTTGGTTAAAAAGACAACCACACTTATGGCACACAATGATCTATACTTGATATGTTGTCATCCTGTATAACAACGAATCATTTGGTCATGAATTGATTTTAAGAACTAAACGATAAATCCTTCTTTGTCGAGTCTAAATAGTCCTAAGAACTTCATCACATGAGAGTTCATTACAGAAAGATGCATAAGAGTGATGAAATACCAAAATAATAATTTTATTTATTAATAATTTAAATATAATTATATTTAGCTCAACCATCTATAACCTAGATGATTGATTTTAGGATATATTTTTCAACATTCTTTGAGTTAACGGATATGATAAATACATATTTTTAAAAGTTAAAAATTTAAGGCATGTGTTGTCCTAATTAACTCATAAACTACTCTCGATCGTAGGATCATCATGAGGATAGTGATCGATCTGAAAGATTGATGTACGATCTGAAAGATCGATGTACGATCTGAAAGATCGATGTACGATCATTTTTTTAGGATAGATGAGTCTTAGGTCTATGGTGTGGAGACACTAGAATAAGTGTATAGATACTCATTAGAGAATGAGGGCACTGAGCAGATCACCTCAAGCAGTCATAAGAAAGTCTATCTTCTCATCGATGACTAAGCTCGATGTTGTAGTTATGTGTCTGGTTCTTAGATCCGAGGTACATCGATAGTTTACCTTAAGTATGTTATAGTTTGATTATACCATAACTCGATCTTCTAGCCATTCAAAATTCTGAAGTGTATGTTGGTTATAGCATGTTCATTGTAGGAATCTATCAACCTCGGTAGAGAAGGAGTAGTCCTATGATGATCATGAGATCGAGTCCTTGAGTACATGGCCATGGCAGTATGATATAATAAAAAAAAGTTTTCTATTAGAATTTTATATTGGACTCGAATCAAATGATTCAATCATATGATGGGATGTTGGGTCTGACGAGTTCACATTAACCCTAATCCTATCAAGGCTTACGATAGAAGAATCCAATCACATAGATAGCTGCACCAAGAGATTTATTTTTAGTTCTGATGGGTTATCACCACATACTGCTAGGTGTTACTAGTGGATTTTGAGAGCAATTAGAATAATCTTGATAATTGATCATTCTAATTATTTGAATCAAAAAAGTTCTGATCCATTAAAAGATGTTTTGATGATGTCGATGATAGAAATTATGACATATCTTATTACCATACAGAATTGAACCTAACTAGATCACACAAACAAGGGTTTGGATCTGGATGTGATCAATTGAGCTAATTTAGTTTAATTGATTTGGATTAGATCTAATTAAGTTCAAGAAAATCATGCTAGCACATGATTGAGCATAATATTCTTCTTTTGTAGTCTTTCTGATCCATCTCGACTGAGCCTAATTGATTTGGACTCATCCAAAAATCCTATATGGGTCTGTCCTAGGCTGACTGAAGCTTGTTCAAATTAGAAAAGAATTATCTTAATCCATCAAATGAAAATAAGATAATATCTGCCAATTCCTGACACAACCTACTATTTTTTATTTCGTCAGGACATTGACCCGGTCATTGCAAGACTTGAAGGGTATGGCATGCGCCCCCTATATTTGATCTAGGGTGCATGCCCCAAGGAGTTTTCATTAAGAAAATAAGGTGGGCCCACCCCATATTGCATGCGCACAATGAGAGGAGGCATGGAGGAAGAGTTCATTATGAAATAAACTCTTGGAGATAATTCTCCACACCACCCTCCTCTTCTTATCTGATTTGTGCGACAACTCTAGGGGTTATTTGGGCCACAAAATCAGGTAGAGACTTGGTATTTCTCATGGGATATTGGATTAAAATCTGATTAAATCAAGTAATTAGATTACTTGATCAAACAGGACTTTAAGGTTGGCATAGGGTCTATCTAAAGATCCTATGCTCTAGGATTTATAATTTTTTATTTCCCACACTCCTAGGCTGCCGCCCCATCTTCTCTCCATGCCTCTTTTGAAGCGAAGATTGTGATACGGTGTTCTACATCAAGAGATCGGGTGTAGCCTTAGCAAATTATTTTGAAGGCTTCAGAGATTCAAATCTGATCTAAATTCTTAGCATCAGATCTAGAAGGAGAGCGCATCCAGATCTAGCTCGATTGATAATGCTTTGCATTGGTCTCTTGGTTTTCTACCTTGATTGAAACTTGGAGAGAGATGGAATCAAAAGGGGACTTTGGTTGAATGGGCTAGTAGCTTGCTTTAGCATTGACCAAATATTGAAAGATTAACTTACCACCGATACCTATCAAAATTGATTGAATCGGATAAAGAAGATTTGGTTATTGAGAAAAAATAATGAATATCTCATGATTGGTAACCGAGGAAACTTTAGGTGAAGGTTTGGGGTGTTAATTCCATGGTTGGTTGAGTTTTTTCTTCAGACAACTCGACCCGTAGTAGATCAATAGTGTCAATAGTACCCTTGAGTGATTCATTTTGTGAGTTTTCACTAATATCCAATACTAGTATTGTTGACCCAAGGAATGATTTTAATGAATACAAAATATATGAGTATGTGATGGGACTAATGGTTTATTGAAGTGTATGCTGAGAAAATTTTTAGGAGGCTAAATTGGTTTAAGAATGCCAAAGCAATTACAAAAATTTGAGGCCAAGAAAAATAAATTTGGTGAGCTACATTATGAGAAAAGTGATAGTAGAAGTCAAGAGTCGACTGCAAATTTCGAAGATATGACTCTTATATGCAAAATTTCAAGTGGCACAAAACACAAATCGACTCCAAGTTTCTATAAGTTGACTCCTTAGGGTAAGATAGAAGCTATATTTTTTAGCCTATTTTTGAACTGACTCTATTAGACTTTGAGTTGACCCCAAGTCAACTTTGAGTGGACCTTGAGTTAGCCCAAGTTGACACTCTCAGACAAGACAAGACAGAGAGGTGTCGAAACTGACCATTCTTAAGTGGACCCCAAGTTAATTTAAGTCAACCCCTAGTCAACTTTTAGTCGACCCCAATTTGATTTGAGTCGACTCCACTGTGCCCAATAGCTCTAATAGCTAATTCTGCAAAAGTTGTAGAAGTGTGCAAAACTCCTCCAATAGCTAGTTCCAGCCTTCTATTAGGTAAAAACTTATTTTTGGACCTTCTAAAAGTCTTAAATGCATGCCAAATATATTGAAGAAGACAGAGAAGAAGAAGGAAAACAAAAGAAAACCCAAGATGCATCAAATCTTCATTCAAGAGAGTACAATTACCTTCCAACCACCATACTCTTGAGCTTTTAGAGGGTTCAAAGAAGAAGAAAAGTACATAAATCATCAAGTCTCCTCAGCAATATTCTCTTGAGCTTCAGCAAATTCTTCCATTTTCTCTGTAGGAGCTTCTTTATTGTGCTACTTGATTCACTCTTAATTTCTATAATAACAAGTTTCAATTGAGATTGAAACTTGAGGGAAAAGCTTATTCAAGCCTTGAATTAGGTTGTATTGGTTGTACAATTTTAGGAGTGGCTTGGGGAGTGGTTTCAATTTATTTTCTTTAACAAAATCAACTAGACGCTACAAGAAAATACATCTTTTGCGATGAAATTATTTGCGATGAAAAAATTTCATTGCAAATATATGTATTTGCAATGAAAAAAAAAATTCATCATGAATAATTAATTATTTACGATGAAAATAATTTTCCATCATAAATAACAAATTATCTATGATGAAATTTTTTTTTGAATCATAAATAATTATAATTTATGATGAAAATTTTTTATCATAAACAATCTATCACAAATAAATTATTTAAAAATTTGAAAAGATAAGATTATTTATGATGAAAATTTTTTATCATAAATAATTGATTATTTGCAATATAATTTTAGTTTCTATCTTAAATAATCAATTATTTATGATAAAAATTTTTAATCATAAATAATCTACCATAAATAAATCATTTAAAAAATTAAAAAGGTAAGATTATTTATGATAAAAAAATTTTATCATAAATAATTAATTATTTATGAAGAAAACTAAAATTAAGTCATAAATAATAAATTACTTATGATGAAAAATTTTCATCATAAATATTCTACCATAAATAAATCATTTAAAAAATTAAAAGGGTAGGATTATTTATGACAAAATTTTTCATCATAAATAATTGATTATTTGTGATGCAATTTTAATTTTCATCATAAATAATAAATATTTATGATGAAAAATTTTCATCGTAAATAATCTACCATAAATAAATAATTTAAAAAATTAAAAGGATAGGATTATTTATGATAAAAATTATCTGTTGGGCGTAAAATGATCCCATCGAAGTTCTTACACAAAATCCTTGGTTGCCGACCTCCTTCCTATTGGGATTCGTCGATCTCCTCAATGACGAGTTCACACCGCAGAACCTTCTGAAGGTACATAGAAGTTTGACAGTACGATCTTGAACGGTGAAGGAGAATTACTGTTATTCTGATCTTATTCTTTGGCTAAAAGTGAATAACAAGATAAGGATCCAGTCACACACCTCCTCCAGTTGAACATCGACCTCCTCCAGTCGAACCTCCTCTAGACGACCTCCTCTAGTCGAACCTCCTCTGGACGATCTCCTTCAATTGAACGTCGACCTCCTCCAATTGAACCTCCTCCAGACGACCTCCTCCAGTTGAACCTCCTTTGGATGACCTCCTCTAGTTGGACGTTGATCTCCTCCAATTAAACCTCCTTCGGACGACCTCCTCCAGTTGAACCTCCTCCAAACGACCTCCTCCAATAGAACCTCAGTTGAACGTCGCCCTCCTCTAGTTGAACCTCCTCTGGATGACCTCCTCCAGTTGAACTTCCTATGATCAACCTCCTTTTGATCGATCTCCTATGATCGATCTTCTTCCGATCGATCTCCTCTCAGTCGCCCGGAAGGACCTCGTTGTCCACATGAATCCAGCTACCAACTCAATATAGACCAACCCATAGGTGGGTGACCTTAAAGGAGCCCGAACTTCTCTAAGACTATTATGGCTTGAAGCTCTTCACTGGCAGCGCCTACTCCATCCGAACTTCGATCATTAATCTCCAACGAACTAGCATATCATGACAATGGATCCCACTCTCAACTGACAAGTTGCGACAACAAACACCACCCTCCATAACAAACTCCATGTAGCTTGAGCGATCCACTACCAGATAGTTACAGCTATTGCTATCAATTTGTTACATGCTTCATCCATAAAAAGGATCCTCCAAAAATATTTCAAGAGAGAGCTCTCTCTTCTCCTTTCCGTTACTCTGCTTCTTTATTTTCTGAGCACTCCATTTCAATTGGCCAAAAAATTAACTTGAGAGTCAGAGGGTCCTGCCAAAGCCACCCACCTTCGATTTGAACTTCATTTTGTAGGTTCCGTCAGCGGCCTCACCTTCCCCACTCCAACCACCTCCAGCATCCTTATGAATTTTCACACCAACAAGATTGGCGCTAGAGGAAGGGACCCTCTGAGCCCTTGTTCTAAAAGAAGTGCTTAGTCAATCTTACTTGCCTTCCTTTCTCTCTTAATTTCTCGAATCCATTTTTGTTTGATCTCTTCTTGCTTTAAAGAATGCCTCCAAAAAAGACGACCATCCGATGGTCTACTACTTCTACCACCAGATCTAAGCCAGATCTACCTGTTCTGACTCCATCATCCACTCCTCAACCTCCTCCACCAATGGCCATGGTGGATTTGGAGCAATTCAACTTGCTGATGCAGCAGGTTCGAGACATCATCAAGATGATGCAGGCCATATAGCAGCCTCTGACGGTGGCCTGATCGAAAAACCCCCTACCAGAGCTTCAGGAGCCAGCATCAAAAAGGATAACCTAGGTCAGCAAACCCATCATCTTCGGAAAGGAGAAGTAGAGAGCAGGGAGCCCCTGTTCCAATCATGATTCTTCTCCAGAGGAGACTTCCCCATCTATAGTTAGTAACCTTTGGAGATCCATGATCAAGATGATGCTCTCGACCAAAAACTTCAAGATATGAATCGGCAGATTGAAGAGCTCCGCCACGCCACCCTGGCTCATCATGATGATATCTGCACCAATCCTCTTTTTTCTATCAAAATCATGCAAGAACCTATCCCACCGAACTTCAAGCTTCCCTAATTTAAGACCTATGATAGGACTTCTGATCCAATCGATCACCTGGAGGCATTCTAGATGATGATATTACTTCATGGCATGTCGGACGCCATCCTTTGTCGAGCTTTCTTATTTATCTTGAAGAAAGTAGCAAGAAACTAATACTCGAGCCTTAAGCCGAGTACGATCTTCTCTTTCGATCAAATGAGCCATCAATTTATGGCTCATTTTACAAGTAGACAGCATCCAAGATGAGGTTTGGATTCCCTCATCAACATAAAGTAGGAGGGGTGGTCAATCCGAGCTTACGTCAGCCATTTTAATGCTACTGCATTGGAGGTCCAAAATTTGGACCAATCTATAGCTATGACCACACTAAAGGATGGCCTTCAAAAAAATGATCTTCTATCTTTCCTAAAAAGAAAGTACCTCAAAAATTTTACTGATATGCTGAACCGGACTGAAGATTATACTCGAATGGAAGAAGCCTTCAAATTGAAGGATGATGAGACCGTAAGAGAGCGACAAGCAGGTGAACCCAACCGATCGACACCTGAAAAAAGTTGAGTGAAGCTCGACCGCACTTCCGAACTCCTCCTCCCAAGTGCAGATGAGCTTGAACTCCTCCTTGAGCTCGTCGATAGGAAAGCCCAGATCGGAGGATCCGACGGAACTCTCCTTTCAAAAGATTCAATAATTATGCTCTCTTGAATGCCTCAAAGATGCAGGTGCTAATGGAGATAAGAAAGCAGCTGGCAGAGCTCGGAAAGATGCGGACTCACCCAACCAAGCACAATCCCAATAAGTACTGCCTCTACCATCGTGACCATGATTACAATATTAAAGAATGCATCCAACTTCAGGATGAGATCGAGGCGCTGATTAGAAGAGGTCGGCTAGATCGATTCATCAGACGCCAGTTGGAGAGGAGAGAAGATCGTTCGAGAGCCCCACCACAACCTGAACCACCTCGGTGGGATGAGCCCCAAGAAGATCAACCCTCTCTTGGAGTCATCAACACTATCGCCGGGGGACATCGGCATGGGAAAGCCAATGAATCAGCAGAGCTGGCAAAGAGGCAATGGACTCAGGAGCCCATCACCTTCACTAAAGAAGATGCCCAGGAAGTTCAGCTTCTGCACATTGATGCGGTTGTAGTTACTTTAAATATTATCGATTATGATGTATGCCATATTTTGATTGATAATAGAAGCTCTATTGATGTCTTGTTTTACAATGTTTTTTCCAAAATGTCTATATCTGATGATAGGATGGGCCCGATGAATTTTCCATTGGTAGGATTCATAAGTGATGTAGTGCCAATAGAAGAAATAATAATATTGTCTATGGTAGCTGGCTGGTATCCAAAGCAATCTATAGCACAAGTTGATTTTTTGGTAGTCAAAGCCCCCTCTGCCGATAATGCGATCCTTGGCCGACCCGGGTTGAATGCACTTCAAGCTGTAGTTTCTACTTACTATTTGAAAATGAAGTTTCCAACCAGGTATGGAGTCAAAGAGATCAGAGGAGATCAAGCACTAGCTCGACACTGCTACAATATTGCTTTACAGAAAGGAAGATAAGCAGACCTTTATCTAGTGGATGGACTTAATTCTTGTGATGATCTATCTGAAGAAAAAGGAGAACCCATCAATGATCTTAAGGAGATTCCTCTAAATGATGGGAATAAAGAACATACTATGCATATCGATTCGAACCTAAAAGAAGAAGTTAGAAAGCAGCTCGTCACCTTCTTACAAAAAAATGCTAATGTCTTCGCCTAGGTGCTTGCAGACATGCCTAGAATCGATGTAGAAGTCATGGAGCACCGTTTGGACATAGATCTTAAGCGACAACCAGTGAAGCAGAAGAAATGCAGTTTTACACTGGAAAGGCAGAAGGCGATAATAGACGAAGTCAACAAACTTCTTAAGGCAGGATTCATTCGAGAAGTGCTTTATCCAGACTAGATTGCAAATATTATCCTAGTCAAAAAGGCTAATGACAAGTGGAGGATGTGCATAGTGAAGGGAAATCCTGATTTCCCGATCCAGGTTCGTTCAGATCTGATCAGATCAAGAGATATATTTCAAAAAAATTTTCTTTGATCTGTATCAGATCTGAAATATTTCAAATCTGATTAATATTATTTTAATAAATAAAATAAATAAGGATAAATTAAATCAAATTTAATTTACCTAATTTGGATAATCCTATTATCCTGTTGATGATCCTGTATGCAGCAAAAGGTTCTGGATCTAGCCACGCAAGCGCCTGGCCTCTACCGATATCCACTCGAGCTGGATCTAGAGATCCTCTTCTTCTCTATCACGTCTCCAAAAATCAGATCTGGATCTGATCTGGAGGATCTTCAAAACTCCTTTTGAAGATTAGCAGTCGTCCTTTGCAGCAGCGCAGCCTTCTTGCTTTTGATCGCCTTTCTCTTGCTTGAATCGCACCAACAAAAATCCAAAACTCCTTTTGGACATGGAGAGCAAGGGGAGAAGGTGGTTTGGCGTGGAGAAGGAGGGGAGAGGCAGCCTTGGGGCATATGGAAACTCTTAGCCTCTTTAAGTTGGGTACAGGGTCTTATTTATAGACTAACTGTGATCCAACTCCTCTTCTTCCCAACCAATCACAACCCTTTGTGAAATCAGATCTAAATCTGATTGGTGGAAATAGAGTCCCCTTGGATTCCTCCTTAGAGGGCACCTAAGACCAGTCAAATTGGATTCTTAGAAGAACTCTAATTGGAATCCAAAAGGGAGGTGGAGTCCTTGTCCAACAAGGACTCCTAGGCGCCTCCAACTTGGGCACACGCCTAGGGTGGCGTGCGCCCCTCCTTGCCAGGTTCTGGCAGGGGGACAGGCCCCCACCAGCTCTCCAATAGGTGCATGACATGTGGTCAAAAGTCAAAGTATCAATGGTCAATGTTTGACCAGTCAAAGGTAGACTTTTGACCAAAGTCAAAGAACAAGAAATGGCAGGTGACCAAAAATGGCAGGTAATGTCTTACAAAATAAGACAACCTTTTCTGACTTGGACAACCTCCAGTCAGACCATATGAAGGCCTCTGATTGAGCACAAACTCCTTTGGCTCAGATCAGGACAACTTATTTATGATAGCAAAAGAAGAACGTTAGGTTCAATCGAGTGCTAGCACGATTTCCTTGAACCTAATTGAATCTCATTCAGATCAATTGAACTAGATCAGTTCAATTGATGATCACCAGATTCAAACCCTTGTTTGTGTGACCCAGTTAGGTTCAGTTCTGTATGGTAATGGGATATGTCATGATCTCTATCATCGACATCATCGAAACTCCTTTCGATGGATCAGAACTCTTCTGATTCGAACAGCTAGAATGATCGATCATCTAAATCATTCTAATTGCTCCCAAAATCCACCAGTGACACCTAGCAGTATATGGTGGCAACCCATCAGAGCTGAATGCAAACCTCTTGGTGCAGCTACCTGTGTGATTAAGTTCTTCTATCTTGAGCCCCGATCAGATTAGGGTTAAGGTGAACTCGTCAAACCCTAGTTTCTGTCATATGATGTAATCATTCGATTCGAGTCCAATGTGAAAATCTAAATAGAAACTCTTTCTATTATTTCACTCTACCATGGCCATGGACTTCTGGACTTGATTCTCATGATTATCATAGGGCTGCTCCTCTACCACCGAGGTAGATAGATTCCATCTTGATGCCATCCAGTTCCTACAATGAACATGCTATAGCCAACATACACCTCAGGGTTCCATATGGCTAGGAGATCGAGTAATGGTGTAGTCAAACTATAACACCCTCAAGGATGAACTGCCGATGCACCTCAGGTCAAAGAACCAGACACACTACTGCAGCATCGAGTCAGTCATTGACGAGAAGGTAGACTCTCCCTAATGACTACTCGAGGTGGTCACGCTCAGTGCCCTCGTTCTCTAACGAGTATCTGTACTCTCGCTCCGGTGTCTCCACACCATAGACTCAAGACTCATCTACTAAAGAGAAGCGATTGTACACCAACCTTTCGGATCAATCACCATCCTCGTGATGATCCTATGGTCGGGAGCAATTTATGAGTTAATAATGATTATTCATGTCTTAAATTTTCAACTCTTGAAAATATGAATTATCATTACCATTAACTCAAAGGATGTATCACAGACACTAAATACACATATGTGATAGAAAATAACCCATTTATTGATTTTAGTCAAAATTATAATTTTTCCCCTAGAAGTATATTACAAGTGTCAGCCAATTCTGGCTTCTAGGGCACATATATCTAACACATAGACTTTATGAATTTAAACGTAGCCTGTCCAAAAGATAGCTACCCTCTACCTAGGATCGATCAGTTGGTGGACGCATCTTTGGTCCACGAGCTCCTCACTTTCATGGATGTCTTCTCCGATTATAATCAGATCTGGATGGCACCAGAAGATGAGGAGAAGACTACTTTTATTACTGACCGTGGTCTTTATTGTTACAAGGTCATGCTGTTTAGACTTAAAAATGTAGGTACAACATATTAATGCTTGGTGAATAAAATTTTTAAAGAGTAGATCGGCCACAACATGGAGGTCTATGTAGATGATATGCTGGTCAAAAGCCAATCTTCATCAAATCATATCGCCGACCTTGAAGAGACCTTTAGTACCCTCCAGAAGTATAAAATGAAGCTGAATCCTATGAAATGCACTTTCAGAGTAACCTCAGGAAAGTTTTTAGAATTCATGATGTCAAGTCACGGTATCGAGCCCAATCCAAAAAGGATCAGAGCCATCCAGAAAATGACTACCTTGAAAATAATAAAGAAAGTCTAACGCCTCACAGGCAAGGTGGCAACTCTAAATCACTTCATATCAAGGTTAGTGGAATACTGCATGCCCTTCTTCTAGGTACTCGAGTAGCCAAAGAACTTCAGTTGGACTCCCGACTACCAGCAGGCCCTTGAAGAATTGAAAAGCTATCTCAGCTCACCTCCACTGCTCACCAAACCTGAACCTAAGAAAGAATTGTTCCTATATCTTGGCATATCTCTTATAGCTATTGGAGCCATACAAGTCAAAGAAGAAGCAAAAATTCAAAAGCTAATCTACTACATAAGTAAAGTCTTGAGGGATGCGGAGATCAGATATACCAAATTAGAAAAACTAATTTATGCCTTGTTGGTTACAACTAGAAAGTTCCAACCTTACTTTCAGGGGCACACCGTTACTCTCCTCACCGATCAACCCATCAAGGTGGTTTTTCATTGACCCGATACCTTTAACAGAGTGGCAAAGTGGGTGATTGAGTTGACTAAATTCGATATCCACTTTTAACCTCGGCCATCCATTAAAGCTCAAATACTGATCGATTTTATAGTAGATTATACTATTCTGGAGGAGACCGAACCAGAGCATCAGGAAGCCCTTATCCCTAGCATCCCAGAAGAGAAGGCCGATCTTTTTGAAAACTTTTGGGCACTTTATGTGGATGGTTCATCCAATGCTTCCGGGGCAGGTGCGGGCTTGATTCTCATCAATCCAAAAAGAGTCATGGTGGAATATGTGTTGCACTTTAACTTTTCCACCACTAACAATGGGGCAGAGTATAAAGCCCTACTTGTAGGACTAAGGATAGCCAAGGAGCTGAAAGTGCAACATTTGAAGGCCTACAGTGACTCATAGCTAATGGTGGGATAAGTTAATAATTCCTTTGAAGCCCAAAAGAAAAGTATGGAAAAGTACTAGGAGAAGGTGCAGAGCTTAAGTTTGACCTTTGACAATTTTGACATTCAGCAGATCCCCAGGATGGAGAATATCAGAGCCAACCTCCTCTCTAAGCTGACCATCCTAGCCCCAAATGAGCTACTAAAAGAAGTCCTTTTTGAGGTCCTGCAACACCCAAGTTCAGAAGAGCCCCAGGTGATAATGCAAATTGATCATGAACCCAACTGGATTGACCCATTGATAGCATATCTCAAGAAAGAAACTCTTTCCAAAGATCACAAAGAAGCTCGAAAGTTAAGAAATCAAGCTTTCCATAATATTTTGTATGAAAATAGGTTGTATAAGAGATCATACTCATTACCACTCTCCGACCTTCAGAAGCCAACTATACCTTAAGGGAAGTTCATGAGGAGATTTACGAAAATCATCTGGGATCAAGATGTCTATCATACAAGTTGCTCCATCAAGAATACTATTGGCTGACAATACATCAAGATGTGGTGGATTATGTGAGAAAGTGCGATATGTGTCAAAGAAATGCAAATATTTAGAGATAGCTAGCTTCACAGCTCACACCATTAAGTACCCCTAGCCATTTACATAGTGGGTGATGGACATACTTGGACCTTTCTCCATGGCATCTTGATAGTGAAAGTTCTGCTAGTGGCAGTGGATTACGTCACTAAGTGGGTCGAGGCCGAATCTCTAGCAAATATCCCTAAAATCAAAGTGCAGGACTTCGTCTGGAAGTCGATTGTTTGCAGGTTTGGTCTACCTTGAATGTTGATCACTGATAATGGGCATCAGTTTGCAGGTGCGAGGTTCGCTGAATTCTGCAAAGATCTAAATATATCTCACCACTTCACATCAGTGGCTCATCCGCAAGCGAATGGTGAGGCAGAAGTGACTAATAGAAATTTGCTTCTAGGGATAAAGGCCAGGCTTGAAAGAGCAAAGAAGATCAAGGTGGATGAACTTTATCATGTGATCTAGGCTTACAGAACTACTCAAAGATTATCCACTGGAGAAACACCCTTTGTGCTGACTTTCGAGATGGAGGCGGTTATCTCGATCAAACTTGAACTTCCCTCAGCATGAGTAGAGGCCTTCAATGAATAAGATAATTTGTAGGACCTTAGGGCTAATCTTGATCTACTGAAAGAAAATAGGAAGAAGGCCCAAATCCGAATGGCAGCTTACAGCCAAAGGATAGCCCACTACTACAATTTGAGGGTTAGAAGCAAAACCTTCAAAATATGAGATCTCGTACTTCGACGAACGGATATTTTGCAGCCTTAAAATCAGAAAAAGCTCATCCCAAACTGGGAAGGTCCTTACGAGGTGGTGGAAATCATCCAACTAGGAACAAATTATCTAAAGGATCTTGGAGGATCTATGCTCCCACAGTCATGGAATTTGAAAAATCTACAAATGTACTACTAGTAATTCAACTCCAATAAAATCATTTTATCTCGATATTTTTATTTTTTGGCATAAAATCATATGATGACACGAAATGACCCAACCAAACTTCATCAATAAATAAAGCAGAAGACCTCCGATTATTTAAGATAGAAAGAGGAGGAGAGAGGCTCTTTCAACCATCCTTTTATGCCCCTATACCTCTCTTAGGGACAGAAGGAGGATCTCATCCTAGCAAAGGAAGGCCAACCCTATCAGAAATAGGTGAAGAACCTCATTCTGACAGGAGGACAAAAAGGCCAACCATGTCAGGAATAGAAAGAAGATCTCATCCTAACATAGACAATGAAGACTTTCGATTATTTAAGACAGAAGGAGGGGAGAGATTCTTTCAATTGTCCTTTTGTGCCCCTATACCTTTATTAGGGATAGGAGAAAGACCTCGCCCTAACAAAGAAAGGCCAACTCCATCAGGAATAGAAGGAGAACCTCATCCTGATAGAAGGACAAAAAGATCAACGATATCAAAAATAGGAGGAGGACCTCATCCTGACACGAACGATGATGACCTTCGATTATTTAAGATAGGAGTAGGGAAGAGGTCCTTTCAATGATTCTTTTGTGCCTCAATACCTTTATTAGGGACAGGAGGAGGAATCTCGTCCTAACAAAGAAAGGCCAATTCCATAGAAAATAGGAGGAGAACCTCGTCCTGATAGAAAAATAAAAAAGCCAACCATATTAGGAACAGGAGAAGGACCTTGTCCTGACATGGATAATGAAGACCTCCGATTATTTAAGAGAGAAGAAGAAGAGAGGCACTTTCAATGGCCCTTTTATGCCCCTATACTTTTGTTGGGAATAGGAAGAGGACCTCATCCTAACAAAGAAAGACCAACCCCATCAGAAATAAGAGGAGAACCTCATCCTGATAAGAGGACAAAAAGGTCAACCATGTTAGAAATGGAAGAAGAACCTTATCCTGACATGGATGATGAAGATCTTCTATTATTTAAGATAGAAGGAGGGGAGAGATCCTCTCAATGGCCCTTTTGTGCTCCTATACCTTTGTTAGAGACAGAAGGAGGACCTCTCCCTAATAAAAGAAGGCCAACCCCATCAGAAATAGAAGGAGAACCTCATCGTAATAGAAAGATAAAAAGGCCAATCGTATTCGAAATAGGAGGAGGACCTCATCTTGACATGGATGATGAAGACCTCTAGTTATTTAAGATAGGAGGAGGGGAGAGGTCCTTTCGATGATCTTTTTATTTTTCTATACCTTTATTAGGGACAGAAGAAGGATCTTGTCCTAACAAAGAAAGGCTAATCCCATCAGAAATAGAAGAAGAATCTTATCCTGACAGAAAGATAAAAAGGCCAATCATGTCAGAAATAGGAGGAGGACCTCATCCTGACACAGACGATGAAGACCTCTAATTATTTAAGATAGAAGGAGGAGAGAGGCCCTTTCAATGGTTCTTTTGTATTTCTATATCTTTGTTAGGGAAAGGAGGAGGGCCTCGTCCTAACAAAAAAAGGTCAATTCCGTCAGAAATAGGAGGAGAATCTCATCTTGACAGAAGGACAAAAAGGCCAACTGTATCAGGAATAGAAGGAGGACCTCATCCTGACATAGACGATAAAGATCTTTGATTATTTAAGATAGAAAGAAGGAAAAGGCTCTTTCAATGGCCCTTTTATGCCCCTATACCTTTGTTAGGGATAAGAGGAGGACCTCATCCTAACAAAAAAAGGCCAACCCCATCGAGAATTGGAGGAGAACCTCATTCTGACAGAGGAGCAAAAAAGGTCAACCATGTCAGAAATAGAAGGAGGATCTCATCCAGACACGGATGATAAAGGCCTCCAGCTATTTAAGATAGGAGAAGAGGAGAGGCCCTTCCAATAGCCCTTCTATATCCCTATACCTTTGTTAGAAATAGGAGGAGGATCTCGTCCTAACAAAGAAAGGCCAACCCCATCAAAAATAGGAGGAGAATCTCATCCTGACAAAAGGATAAAAAGGCTAATCATGTTAGGAATGGAAAGATCTCGTTCTGAAATGGATGATGTAGACCTTCGGTTATTTAAGACACGAGGAAGGGAGAGGTTCTTTCAACTATCTTTTTATGCTCCTATATCTTTATTAAGGACAGAAGGAGGACCTTGCCTTAATAAAGGAAGGCTAACTCATCAGGAATAAGAGGAGAACCTCATTCTGACAGGAGGATAAAAAAGATCAACCATATTAGAAATAGGAGGGGGACCTCATCTTAACACTAGTGATGAAGACCTTCGATGATTTAAGATAGAAGAAGGAGAGAGGCCCTTTCAATGATCCTTTTGTGCTCCTATACATTTATTAGGGATAGGAGGAGGACCTCTTTCTAACAAAAAAAGGCCAACCCCTTTAAGAACATGAGGAGAACCTCATCCTGATCAGGAGATAAGAGGGCCAAACATGTCAGGAGCAGAAGAAGAACCTCGTCCTAACATGGATAGTGAATATCTCTAGTTATTTAAGATAGGAGAAGGAAAAAAGCCCTTTCAATGGCTCTTTTGAGTTTCTATATCTTTGTTAGGGATGAGAGAAGGACCTCGCCCTCACAAAGAAAGGCCAATCCCATCAGGAACAGGAGGAGAACCATATCTTGATAGGGAGACAAAAAGACCAAGCATGTCAGGAATAGGAGGAGGACCTCATTCTGAAATGGATGATGAAGACCTCCAATTATTTAAGATAGAAGAAAGAGAGAGATCCTTTCAATGGCTCTTTTGTGCTCCTATACCTTTGTTAGGGATAGACGGAAGACCTCGTCTTAATAAAGAAAGGCCAATCCCATTAAGAACAGAAGGAGAACCTCATCTTGATAGGAGTACAAAAAGGTCAACCATCTTAGAAATAGGAGGAAGATCTCGTTCTAACATGAATGATGAAGACCTTCAATTATTTAAGATAGGAGGAGGGAAGAGTCTCTTTCAACAATCCTTTTATGCCCCTATTCCTTTGTTAGGGATAGAAGAAGGACCTCGTCTTAACAAAAAAAGGCCAACCCTATCAGAAATAGGAGGAGAACCTCGTTCTGATAGGAGGACAAAAAAGACCAACCATATCAAAAATAGAAGAAGGACATCATCCTGACATAGGTGATGAAGACCTCCGATTATGTAAGATAAGAGAAGAAAAGAGATCCTTTCAATGGTCCTTTTATGTTCCTATACCTTTATTAGGGATAGGAGGAGGACCTCGTCCTAACAAAGGAAGGTCAATCCTGTTAAGAACAGGAGGAGAACCTTGTCCTAACAGGAAGATAAAAAGACCAACCATATCAGAAATAGAAGAAAGACCTCATCCTGACACGGATGATGAAGACCTTTGATTATTTAAGATAGGAGAAGGGGAGAGATTCTTTCAACGGTCCTTTTGTGCCCCTATATCTTTGTTAGGGATAGGAGGACTTCGCTCTGATAAAGGAAGGCCAATCCCATCAAGAATAGAAGAAGAATCTCATCCTTACAGAAAGATAAAAAAGGCCAATCATGTCAAGAATAGAAGGAGGACCTCATCCTGATATGGATGATGAAGACCTCCAGTTATTTAAGATAGGATAAGGAAAGAAGTCCTTTCAATGGCCCTTTTGTATCCCTATATCTTTGTTAGGGATCGGAGGAGGACGTCGTCCTAACAAAAGAAGGCCAATCCCATCAAGAATAGGAGGAGTACCTCATCCTAATTAGGAGATAGGAAGATCAACCATGTCAAAAATAGGACAAGAACCTCGTCCTGACACGGATAGTGAAGATCTTTGGTTATGTGCGACAAGAGAAAAATAAAGGAAATGAAGAAGTGAACAAACATTGAACCCAAGTAGAATAAAAGGTCGGTTTAAGAAAGTATAGCTTCATTAAAGATAAAGTTGATTACAAAACAAGGATCTGCAAGATCAATTACAAAAAAAAAAAAAAAGAGGAAGAGAGAAAATCAAAGTTCTAAGAAAGATCAGGTTCTTCAAACTTTAGACTGGTAACTATCATCAAGGATTTCTTTAGGCTGACGATATCCTCCTTCTGCTTTTTTCTCCTTATCAAATTATCGTGAAACATCCTATCAACCCTCCGATAGTTCTATTATGATACCTGCAGTCTCTTCCTCAGAACTTCTAATGCAGCTTTAGCATGCTTGACGACCTACTGCTCGTAAATCAACTAAAGCTTTAGTCACTAGACTTCAGCCTTCTCCACCCCAATCAACTCTGAGAATTTGCCCGCGATCCTTTTCAAAGAGGTGATCTCCTTCGACTTCCTACTAGTGCCAGATTGGTAACTATCTGCAAGCTGCTGTTGAAGCCGAACCACCTCGCTATTAGCAGCATGGAGCTTCTACTCTAGCAAGGATATCCTCCCATACCAGCCCAACCAGTAGGTCTCATAGGTGAGCTCGGCATCGTGCAATTACTTCTAGAGGGCATAAAATCTTTGCGACCAATCCCACTCATATCGAGCCTTGTTAGAAGATCATGGCGAACTCCCCTACAGCAAATGAATTCTCTCTTCCGCCATCTTAAGCTCAACTTTGAGGGAGCTGACCTTCACAGTTAACGTCCAGAACTTATCACTGATGCTTTTCTTAACCTCAGCCAACTCTCTCTCAAAGTTATCTTTCTTAATATTGAAACTCACAAAATCTTTCATGTGCAACTTGCGAAGGCGAGTGACTTCAATTATCACCTTCGAAGCATTTTTTCTGGACCACTGAAGCTCATCTTCCGCCTTCTTCAACTTCTTCTTTAGATGATGGATTTTTCTCTTTAAACCTTTGACTATAGATTTCAGAGGGATACCTTTGGATAGTGGTTCAGTGTTGGTTGGAGATGATTGACCCTGACTTCAGTCACTAAAAGGATTCTGAATAACATTCATCATAGTGCAAGTGTAAGAAAAAGAAAACTCATTTTCATTTCTCAAAATTTTTTAATATACATCAAAAAAAAAAGAGAAAAAAGTATAACTATTTAAAATTCTAGACCTTAGGAAGAACAGCAGCGGATGAGGTCAGAGCATTCTCTACCACCTTTAGCTCCAGTATAGATCTAGGCATCTCGGTCGCAGGTTCAGAGGGCTTGAGGATGACTTCGATGGAAGAAAGATTAGCCACGGTAGTGGACAGCTCCACTTCTTCATCAGGGACCTATCCGTATAAGAAGTCAAGGTTGAGTTTAGGAAACTTGGCGGCCACCCGATCATCATAGAGTTTGTATCCCTTCTGAAAGGCCTCCTGGCCAAATGTAATGTTCAAGTTCCTCATTTCAGAGGAGACCTTGAACTCCTCCACTATCTGGATCTTTGCCTCCGAGATCTACTTTAAAGTTTAATCCTTTAGCTCACTGACCTTAACCTCAACCTTCTTCCTTCTCTCCTCTTCCAAGGCTAAAGCAGCCTTCAGCCCTGATGAGGTGAGCCCCTCCTTTCTTAGCATCTCCTGCAGACCTTCGATCTCAACCGCCTTCTTCTTCAAAAGGTGGTCAACCTCGACTTGAAGATCTTCCCGAGCCTTCAACACCTTCGACCTCAAGTGGTTTACCATTTTGATATGTGTGAGTATTTAGTGAACTGATTGCAATAAATGAACTATGTTATGCATCAAAAAAAAAAATTCGATAAAATGACTATCTTGAGGAAGGTTCCGAGGAAATCCTAGATGAGCTGCGTATGGTCGAGGTCGGCCATCTGGTCTACCATCTTGGGCATGGCAAACTTGTTTATTAAATTCTAGACGAGCTTTGGATTGCCAAAGGGGTCTTCTCTTAGATTGTCGCCATCATCGCTAAATTCGTCGGAGCATGCCTTGCGATGCACCTTCACGATAATCTTTTTTTTCTTCTTCTCCTCCCCTTCTTCCCTCCCAGTAGGAGGCCACGGAGCTGGATCTTTAGCTGGAGGACTCATGGATAATGGAGGCATAGAGCCCTCGACAATAGCACCGACTCGGGTGGCGGCAGCGACCTTGGTGCTGGCAGTAGCATCAGTAGGTGCTGCAAAGCTGGAGGTATCCATCCTAGCTTTCTTAGCAGTAGGCTCATCGGACATGGTGCTTTTCCTTTTGCGAGCATAGAGCCTCTTTGAAAGCATTTCAATGGTCTTAGTGTCCATCTCTGCCATAAAGATAAAAGCACAGTCAGAAAAGAAGAAAGAAAAAGAAGAAAAAGAAGATGATCCACCGACTTCGACCATGTACCTACTGAATTCAGAGGGCTAACGCCGAGGTTGAATAGGATTTGTTCTTTTATTAGCTCGGATATCATGGGAGTTCGATAATCTTTGATTATGGTAACCAACTCTTGGTCCGCTTTCACTAACCCTAGGGCTCGACGAACTGAATCCCTCAGATATCCCCAAGGTGGGAGTCCTAAGTACAAGGTCGGGCAGGAAATGAAGATAAACTTTTCTTTCCAATTATGGATGGAAGAGGGGGCATCCTTAAGCAACCTCTTCTTTCCAGACTAGAGGAAAACATACCACCAGTCCTTAGCAGTAGGGTGATACTTGAAGGTGAAGAAGGTTCGAAAGAAATAGTGGGCTAGACCTCGGTAGATATATAGAGAGCAAGGAATCCTATAATAAACCTAATCGAGTTCGGAACTACCGAGGCCAGGGAGATGTTTAAAAAATGATAAAGGGCCATAATAAAGTTAGGAAGGGGAAGCCTTAATCTAGCGCAGAAGATCTCTAAGTACAAGCAAAACTGACCTAGAGGAGGATCTCAAGTCCGACCACTTAAACCCGAAAGTTCCAACTCGTATCCGGTAGGAACCCCATATTGGATCCTAACTAATAATAGGTCTTCCGTAGTCAAAGAACAGGGGATGGATTTCGGTATAAAGTCTAGCCGAGGTACTGTCCTAGGCCTAGTTTCCATACTAACCTCAAGGTTATTGGAATTTGGGTCAGTTGAACTCCTAAAATTGCTAGATCAAAAAATCTCAGATGACATCTAGATCAAGCTAAATCAAATAAAATTCCCAAAAAAGAACTCAGAAAAAGAAGTGGTGGAAGCCCAAAAATGAAGAACAGCGATGTCCACCTAGGAAAACTTGAAGAAACTCGAAGAATGTAAGAAAACTAAAAGTTAAGAGGACAGGGATGAAAGACTGACCTAGAAAAATATGGAAAGAAGATTAGAAAGATGAAAGAGGATCGAGAAAGATGCTGATGGTCGGAAGAATCGTAGAAAGGGCAGGGGTGATAAGAACAAGATACTAGGAGATGATGGGAAATGGAGGAAGGGGAAGAAGCAAAAGCCCGGTAAAAGCAAGAAACTATAGATGAAGGAGGAGGAGCTTAAATAGGAAATCAGAGCCCTAGAGAAAGTTATGATTATGGAACTCTTTTAGTCAATCCCAACTTGCCACGTGTCCCACTCATATCTGCCGTCTGACGAAGCAATAACTATGCCATACATAGAGCTCCGTGCTAGGCAAGTTCTCAGAAAAATACATCCATTCAAGTTATTTGACATTAAATCGTAGTGCCATTTTTAAAAAAATAAAAAATTTTGTTCTTCAAAGCAAGAAACTGCCAAAGAACTTTGGCTGTAGTAGTTTTTTCGTACTTCCTTCACTCAAAATTCAAACTCGAAAGTAGGGATACAAGTGTTGGAAGTAAAACAACCCCCACCAAAGTTCTTGCCCAAAATCCTTGGCCACCGACCTCCTTCCTATTAGGATTCATCGATATCCTCAGTGACAAGTTCACACCGCAGAACCTCCCAAAGGCGCATAGAAGTTCGACGGTATGATCTTGAATGGTGAAGGAGAATTACTATTATTCTGATCTTGTCCTTTGGCTAAAAGTGAATAATAGGATTAGGATCTAGTCACACACCTCCTTCAATTGAATGTCGACCTCCTCTAGTCAAACCTCCTCTGAACAACCTCCTCCGGTTGAACATCGACCTCCTCCAGTTGAACTTCCTCCAGACGACCTCCTTTAGTTGAACCTCCTTTGGATGACCTTCTCTAGTTGGACATCAACCTTCTCCAGTCAAACCTCCTCCAGATGACCTCCTCCAATCGAACCTCCTCTGAACGACCTCCTTCAGTTGAACATCGACCTCCTTTAGTTGAACCTCCTCTGGATGACCTCCTTCAGTTGAACCTCCTCTAGACGACCTCCTCCAGTTAAACCTCCTCTGAATGACCTCCTCCAGTGGAACCTCCTCTGGACAACCTCCTCTAGTTGAACTTCCTGCGGTCGACCTCCTTCTAGTTGATCTCCTATGATCAATCTTCTTTCGATCACCCAGAAGGACCTCATCATCCACATGAATCTAGCTACCAACTCAATATAGACCAACCCATAGGTGGGCGATCTTAAAGGTGCCCAAACTCCTCTGGGACTATTGTAGCTTGAAGCTCTTCGCCACTAGTACCTACTCCATTCGAACTTTGACCATTAATTTTCAACGAACTGGCACGTCGTGACAATGAATACCACTCTCGATTGGCAAGTCGTGATAATGAACACCATCCTTCATAACAAACTCCACGTGGTCTGAGCAGCCCACACCAGATGGTTACGGCTATCGCATCAGTTTGTTACACGCTCCGTCTATAAAAAAAATCCTCCATATACGTTTCAAGAGAGATCTCTCTCTTCTCCTTTTCATTACTCTACTTCTTTACTTTCTGAGCATTCTATTTCAATTGGCCGAAAAATTAACTTGAGCATCGGAGGATCCTATCGGAGTCATCCACCTTCAATTTGGATTTTGTTTTGCAGGTTCTATCAGCGACCTCACCTTCCCCACTCCAGCCATCTCTGACGTCCTTAAGGATTTTCGCACGAATATTATCTATTGTAAATAATAGATTATTTATGACGTAAATATAATTTTCATCATAAATAATAATTATTTATGATGAAAATAATCTACCATAAATAAATTATTTAAAAAATTAAAAAAATTAAATTATTTATGATGAAAAATTTTTATTATAAATAATTAATATTTATGATGTAAATATAATTTTCATCATAAATAGTAATTATTTGTGATGGATATTTTCCATCACAAATAATCTGATCAAAATTCTTAATTTACAGCATAGAAAAGGTGGACTATTTTAAAAATAAAAAGAAGGCAAAGATGCATCGTGCATGACCAATGCGATGGGGTTGAGGGGTGCGAGCATGTCCACTATTAGCTAGCCTATGAGCAAATTAATTTTTTTCTAATTCTTTCAAAAATTAGTATTCTTTTTAAAAAAAATTATTTTTCTCTAAAAATTATATAATTTTAAAATTTAAAATTGATCTTTATCATTCATTATTTAAGTAATTATTGTACAAGTATTGCCATAAAATATCACCTCAATCTGATAGCTCTAGCTATGTAGATTAAAAAAATTTAATTTTGATGATCATGAATGACTGCATGATGATCTGATAGATAGAAATCATCGATGGATCCAAAAACTTGCAAGAATGATCTCTATGATATTTATAATATACTATTAAAATTTTACTACAATCAGATTAATTATCATAGTCAATTTTGTATAGAATGATTTGGATCATTAAATAAAAAATGGATAATCAAAAAATCAAACAACGTCCAATTATAAGATAATTTCTAAGATAAATGATCTTTACTACTATTTTAATCATCTATACGATGATGATTGTAAACTCTAAACTCCATGTATATAAATTATCTATGTTAAATATATTTTACAAAAGTATAAGTATAATTACTTAAGAATTTTAAGAATGCATATCAAGAGACATGTAATATTTAATAGTTTATACACACGTGGTTCACTTTTTATGATCGTTACTATAGGAACGATCAAACTATTAGCAAAGATTATTTATTTAAAAATATTATCTTATAATCACATGCCATTTGGCCTTTTAATCATTCATTTTTTATTTAACAATCCAAATTATTTCATATCAAATTAACTATGATAATTATATCTGATTAAAATAAAATTTTAATAGTATACTATAAATATCATAGAGATCATTCTTGTAAGTTTTTAAATCTATCAATAGTTTCTATCTATCAGATTATCATGTGATCATTCATGACCATCAAAATCAAATTTTATTGATCTACATAATTAGAGCTATTAGATCGAGACAGTCTTTTGCGATACTACTCACACAATAATTACTTAAATAATGAATGATGAAGATCAATTTTAAATTTTAAAATTTTATAATTTTTAAAGAAAAATAGATTTTTTAAAAAATAATACTAATTTTAGAAAGAATTTAAAAAAAAATAATTTGCTCGTGGGCTAGCAATTAGCGGATGTGCTCACATCCCTGAACCCCATCACATTGATCATGCATGATGCATCTTTCTCTTTTTTTTATTTTTAAAATAGTCTATCTTTTCTATACTATAAATTAAAAATTTTGATCAAATTATTTATGATAGAAAATTTTTATCATAAATAATTATTATTTATGATGAAAATCATATTTGCACTATAAATAATAATTATTTATGATAAAAACTTTCCATCATAAATAATCTAATCTTTTTTATTTTTTTAAATAATTTATTCATAATAGATTATTTATAATAAAAATTTTTCATCATAAATAATTATTATTTATGATGAAAATCATATTTGCATCATAAATAATCTATTATTTATGATGAAAAATTTTTATCTCAAATAATTTCTTTTTTTTAATTTTTTAAATTATTTATTTATGATAGATTATTTATGATGGAAATTAAAATTACATCATAAATAATTAATTATTTATGATAAAAAAAATTATCATCATAAATAATCATGCCCTTTTAATTTTTTAATTAATTTATTTATATAAATACTATTAGTGATTAAAAATATAATTTCATCATAAATAAGTTTATCAAATATTTTAATATTTTTTTTAAAAAAGATTATTGAAAGAATAATTAGTAGGAATTATGAGCGACAAATAATCTGGTTTAACATTGTTAATAAGCTTTATTAGCGATGAAAATTGATTTCCATCGTTAATAAGTTTTTTGGTGACAAAACTTTGCGTCGCTAATAATCCATCGCTAAGTGTCTTTAAATATCCCACCCCACTATGTGCCCTCTTTCTCGCAAAACCCACTTCTCTCTCGATCAAAACCCTCTCCTTTCCTCTCTCTCCCCCTTCCTTCCTGGGCTTCCACCAGGTCAGACAACCGCATCTCCTCGCTGCTGCCACCTATTGTCACTATCACTATCGTGCTTGAACCGATCAAAGGTAAGTTCCACGGTCGGTCGGTTAAATTTTTTTTGTTTTGTTCTTTAATTCATCATCAGAGGGGCATGCGGGTGCTGCCAGGCAGTGTCGGTGGCAGTGGAGGGGTGCGGGGGTGGGCAAGCCGGCATGGTGGTGTTGATGGTGGGGGCCGTTGGTGGGGGCGAAGGGATGCCGCAGGGTGGGGCCGTAGGGTTGGGGGCTAGGGTGGTGATCGTCAGGTGATTGGTGATAGGAGGGACCATAGGGTGGACTGAGTGGGGTAGGGACTGGGTGGGGGGCAGGGTAACATGGAGGGGCGATGGGTGACAGGTCGAATAGGGGGCCATGGGTGGTGGGGTTGTAGGGGCACCTCAAGGGATACGTGGTGGGCCATGACGGATGGGGGGCGAAGGGGCTATAGGGGGTTAGGCTCCTCCTTAATAATTTTTTAAAATTTAATAAATAATAATAATAGTAATAATAATAATATAAATAATAATAATAGTAATAGTAAGAATAATAGTAATAATAATAATAGTTATAGTACTAGTAATAATAATAATAATAATAGTAATAGTAGTAATAGTAGTAATAATAGTAACAGTAGTAGTAATAATAATAATTATAATTTAATTAATAAATAAATTTTAAAATAGATTGATAAAATATTTAAAAATATAAGATATTTTTTAATTAAAATAATTATATTTTTAATTATATTTTTATGCTTTTACTTATTATAGTTTAATCATTTTATTTGTTTAGTCCCTATATTTTATTATGATTGTGATTTAATATTTTAATTTGCATTAGCCAAAGGTTTTAATTTTTAATGCATATATATGAATTATCCAGTCCAGGATCCGGATTGAGATCTGATCAGGGATCTGGGTCGGGATCCTATTTGGGATCTGGATCAGGATTCAATCTGGGATCCAATCTGAAATCATGTCCAAGATCCTATCTAGGATCATATCCATGATCTGGTTCAAAATTTGGGTTATGATCTAGGTTGGATCTCGATCAGGATCCGAATCAAAATTTGAATCAAGATTCAATCCAGGATTTGATCTGAGATCATGTCCATGATCCGGTTCAGGATTTGGGTCATGATCTGGATTGGATCTCAATCAAAATTTGGTCTAGGATCCAGTCTGGGATCCTGTCTAAGATCCAATTTGGTAATGATTTAATGCATGCATTGATGTAACCTTAGACTCCTACTCAAGAGTCATTCCTAGGGTCCTTAAAATGAACTCTGTGAATGGCTCTTGGACGCCCCGATTTAGATAATTTAGAAATACATCAATATTTTATTATTATCATGGTATTTTTTATTCTATTATGAAAAATTCTATCATAGTTATCTCGTTTGTTCTCCAGGTAGATATTAGATGTGGTTAAAATATGATCCATCTATATCGTATACATAGAGAATTATAGGAAGATACTGTCGGATTTTTTAGGATATGGAACAAAGAGCAAAGTTATGGCAACAATAAAAATAATGTATTTTTAAAAGAGATAGGACCACACCTATTAGGAAGGAGTTGGTGGAGTTAAGATTCATAAAGCATTATTCTTTATTGTCAGATAGATATCAACAAAAGTTGGATGAATGCTAGGAGTATTTTCTTGCTTGAATATCGAATAGGTGTTCAAGATTTTATTGAATTTGCATGGTATAAGGTTGATAGTGCCAGTTGGATAAAGTATCCATGCAAAAGATGTATCAATATGGTATATCCTCACATATCACTTGTTGAGGAGCATCTGCTATGTTTTGTTATGGACAAAAAATATACTCACTAGATATGGCATGGAGAGGGTGATCCGAATGAAGTTGTGTACAATGATTATAACATTAAAGATGATATTGATGTTGCTGAATCTATCAAACATGATGATATAGATTCACTATGGATGATTTACATCAGGATGTTAGCTCAAATGTACCCACGAGTACTAGTGTATCTCAAGATAGTTTTGATCATGAATACAATATTAATAAGGTACAAGGGACTTCTGAATAGTTTGCAAAGCTTGTTTGAGATGCACGAGAGCCACTCTACCCAAATTATGTGAAGTTCTCCAAGTTAGAGTTTTTGATCAAATTGCTTCATATTAAAATTGTGAACCGATGGAGTTAGGAGTCATTTGATCAAAATTTAGCATTGATTAAAGCAGCTCTTTCCGATGGATCAACACTTTCAAAATCATATACTAAAGCAAAAATATATATGCAAAAATTGGGGCTTAGCTATATTCCTATACATGCCTATAAAAATGATTGTATATTATTTTATAAGGAGAACGAACAACCAAGTAAATATCCGCAATGTGGTGAGCCTAGGTACAAAATTGATAATAGAAAAGGAAAGAAGATACCTCATAAGGTTTTAAGATATTTTCTATTGATTCTAAGACTTCAGAGGTTGTATATGTCCACAAAGATAGCTGAAGAAATGAGATGGCATCATGAGCAGCGGATTTTAAAAGAGAACATACTTAGCCATCCGGTTGACTCTGTAGTATAGAAAGACTTTGATACAAAGCATCCGCTATTTGCAAGTGACTCATGTAATATCCGGCTTGGTCTAGTGATAGATGTATTTAATAATCCCTTTGATAATTTGAGTACTTCCTATTGCATATGGCTTATGATGCTAGTTGTATATAATGTGTCACCTTGGAAATGCATGAAAGAGCTATTTATTTTTATGTCATTATTGATTTTGGATCCGAAAGTACTGGGTAATGAAATTAATGTATATCTACGATCCTTAATCGATGATCTAAAGGAGCTATGGAAAAATAAAATACAGACATATGATTCTATCAGTCGAAGAAATTTTAAATTGCATGCATCAATTTTATGGACCATAAATGATTTTTCTATGTATGAAAACTTATATGGGTGAAGTACCAAAGGATATCTGGCATGTTCAATATGCAACAAGGATATGTCCTCCGTACATTTAAAGCATGGAAGAAAAATCTGCTTCATTAGTCATCGGTGCTTTTTACCTGCTAATCACTCTTAGAGGACCCATTATAATCAATATTTTGATAGTAAGTTCGACCGACGTCCACCATTTAAGGAGTTAAGTAAAGCGAAAGTTTCAGAACAGCATAAAGTCATTGAAAATATAAAATTTAGAAAAACATCTGGTACTCACAAATGAAAGCATACTGAAGCTGAGTTGAATTGGATGAAATGAAGCCTATTTTTTAAACTACCATACTAGAAGCAGCTACTACTTCATCATAACTTGGATGTGATGCACATTGAGAAGAATATTTATAATAATATCGTCGGTACAGTATTGAACATCACAAAAAAAATAAAAGATAAATCAAAAGCTTGTCTTGATTTGCAAGAAATGAAAATCCAATCGGAGTTGCATTTAGTTCATCGAGGTGATAAATTTTTATGCCACCTACATGTTATTTACTATTTGGCGAGGAGAAGAAGACTTTCTGTAGATGGTTCAAAATTGTAGAGTTTTTTTATTCTTACACTTCAAATGTACTATAATGTGTTAGCAACAATGATGGCAATATCTCTGCATGAAAAGTCATGACTTTCATGTGTTGATGTAGTACTTGCTTCCTGTGGTGATGCGTGGCTATCTGAGTGGTGATCTTTAAGCTATATTAATTAAGTTGGAAGTATTTTTTTAAGAACTGTGTTGTCAAAAGTTGAAGATTAACTTGATGAAGAAGTTTGAGAAAGATATTATGCTCATTCTTTGTAAGTTAGAAAAAAATTTTCTATCATTATTTTTTGATGTTATAGCGCACCTGCCAATTCATCTTCCAAAGAAAGCTCTTCTGGCCGGCCCAGTACATTATCGGTGGATATATCCTATTGAAAGGTAAAAAAATCATAATCTCTTTGACATATTAGTTGTAAGATGCAAATGTATTAGAACTCTTTAAATTATTTTTTATTTATAGATTCTTGTGTACCCTAAAAAAGTATATGTGTGATAAGGCACGGCCTGAAGGATCCATAGCAGAAGCATACATAGCTATGGAGTATCTCACATTCTGTTCGATGTATCTTGATGATATCAAAATAAGATTCAATTGTGCATATCGTAATACTGATCGTGAATGGGATGATGATGAACTGACACTATCCATATTCAAACAAATGATTCGATCTATGAGTGGAAGAAGGTATGAGTTTATGAATGTGAATGAGCTATGCAAATCATACTTCTATATTCTAAATAATTATAAAAAAATTAAAGATTTAATTGAGTAAATATTATCTTAGCATAATTTTAGTATTCTAACTAATTTTTTTTCATATCGATATAAAATTAAAAATCATGACTTATTACAGTAAGCACAAGAATATACTATCTAGGGAGAATAATATAAATGCTGATGATCGATATAGGATAGAATTTGCAAAATGATTTAGGGACCATATAAATTTCACTAGTATTATATTATATTTTTATAATTATGTAATTAATTACTTATACCAACATAATTTTTTATGATATATTATAGATGAAATTTAAGTATTTCAATAAAGAAGAGGGCACGATTGATGAGTTGTATAATTTAACATGTGGTCCCGATCGAAGGATTAACTACTATATATCCTGTATCATTGGAGAAATAAGATTTTAGAGCTTGAGATACAAAGATGGACCTAGAATAGTGGGATTGTTATGATAGGATATGAAGAAGAAGAGAAGATTGAACATCTTGGTATATTGATAGATATCATAGAATTGAAATATGGGTCCAAAAATTTGGTATTTTTATTTCAGTGTGAATGGTGGGATATTAGCAATAAGAAGATCGATATTCATATCAATCCACACCTTATTAATATAAATTTTGTACGAATATGGTACTAGAATAAGTCGTATATATTAGCAACTCAAGCGAAATAAGTAATATATTTAAAAAATCCAAAATATCGAGGTGATTGGCATGTCGTACAAAAAATAATACCTAGAGATGTATATGACATAATAACCTGACTAGAGATGGATGATAATTTAGATCTACAGAAGAGGAAGCTTTTTAAGAGGAAGAACAAATATTGATCGAGCACCTTGTTGACGAAGAACTTATGATAACTTTTTTGAATAAGACTGGTCTACCATCCAATAAAGTTGAAGCTAATTTTATATTTAATCTTGATGATTTGAAGGATGACGATCGGTTCATAAATGATGATGAGATAGAAGATGATATATTAATTGATTATTATGATTTAGAGAAGGATCTAGAAATCGAGGAGGATACGGATATTGATAAGTATATTTATATTCTTAATTTATCGAATCTTCTATTGTAATAATGGTATGCAATACAATTCTATTTATTAGCATTTATATATTTTTCACTATTATTGTTCATTATTATATTCATTTATATGTCAAGTTAATTATATGCATAATTTAAGTATTACAGGTATGGCACCAGGAGGAAGATGATGACGTTTGAGTTCCCGACCTACCCCTGAGCCTTCTCCCATTTTTACTGCCGCACCATCGGAGTTGCCAGAGGATTCTATAGAGGCAGATCCGAGTGAGGTGGGTTCGAGTGAGGCGGGCCCAAGTGGTATTTTAATATTTTATATAATAAAATTTAATTTTAATTTATCTATTAGGTTTATAGATAGCTATTATACTAATAATTTGTTCATTATTTTTTAGACCATTCTTTTTCAGTGGTAAGATGAGGGTGAGGTCTGTCGAAGAATCTCATCCTTCAACATCGAAGACATGAGCATGAGGTACAATATCTCCGCATCGAGATTTCGCCATGCTATACCAGGCTTATTAGGGGATAGTGTGAGCCATGACAAATTGAGCTGGGTATCATTTATCGTAGCTTTGCCCCGATGATGCTCTTTGATTAGCATTAGGTTACACGACCTTAAAGGAAGGTCTTCTATAGATACTTACAGGTACAATAATATTTATTTAAATATTTAATTAGTACTATATTCTTATAATATTTGTTATTCATAGGCTATATTTGATATTATTAATTTTGAGTACGATCGCATGCAGCTATCTGTAGATGATTATTTATGCTCATATTTCAAGGAGTACCGGCATCGCATTCATCACCACTAGTATGCTATAGTGCACGACCAAGGGGTGGAGGCAGCATCACAGCGGTCATATGACAATATCACTATAGAGAACAAGATTGTCATATGCCACATGTATGAGGATCCAACATATCAAGTAACTTCTTTTTATTTAGAATTTAATAATTAAATTATTTATTTTTAAATTTAGTTACTTACTAACTAATTTGACTATTAACTATGTAGGATCGATATGCCAAAATGCCGTGAATCAAGCGAGACAGATAGTTTTGCATTATGGGGCTTCGAGGCCATTCATTCACCATATGAAGCAGATGATAAGTAATTTTTATTTATCATATTTTAACTTTTTAACTATTTAAAAAAAATTATTAATTATTTTTAAATTATAGAGAGATATAAAGAGTGGCGAGCTTTCTGGTATGATCGAGATCTACCAACGAATCCATCAACAACGGTCAGGAGACTAGACGATCGAGATCCAGGAGCTTTATGTAAGTTTTTTCAATTATTTTTTTATTGATATTTTAATTTTTTGTACAAGCTTAGAATAGTTTTAAATTTAATTTTTAGGATTATATGATAGATATTAGATCCCAGCCTATCCCAAAAGGCTCGACCGTATCCATAGATGACGAGATCTATGATCAAGTGCTAGGTACAAGATCCTATTATATTAGGAGGCTAGGGCATGGGATCAGAGCTCCTACATCTTTACATTCATTCAGGATTGACATCTATGCTGTCTGTGATGTTCGATTAATGAAGATACAGAGATAAGCTATTGAGGATCGATAGTGGGCTGCTGAGTTGACTGCATGCGTTGATGAGTACCAGCTATTTCAGATACAAATGATAGAATAGATGGTACAAATAGAGCAGATGATGTAGCTAATGAGACAGTAATAGATCGATCCGAGCTTCTCTGAGCACTCTCCTCCTTTAGCCCATTTCTCTTCTCTAGATATTATCGATGTTTGACGCCCGATGGTCTATTTTTGCATATTTTTATTTTTATTTTGCATCTTTTATATGTACAAAAAAATATTTTTTTATAATTATATTTTTATATAATAAAATAATAAAATTTATTTATAAATTTATTTTATTAATTTTTTAATTTAATTTTATAAATTATAAATATAAATATTAAAAATATAAATTATAAAATATATTTATTTATAATTTTTTTTAAAAAAATAATTTATGATGAAATTATTTGTAATGAATTTTTTTCATTATAAATAAAAAATTATTTATGATGTAATAATCCATCATAAATAAAAATTATTTATGATAAAAAAATTCATCATAAATAAAAAATTATTTATGATGAAAAATTTTTATCATAAAAAAAAAATTATTTATGATGAAAAAATTATATTATAAATAATTATTATTTAGGATGAATTATTTTTTATCATAAATAATTTTTTATTTATGATGAAATATTTTTCATCGAGAAAAAATAATTTCATCATAGATAATTTAATGAATAAAAAAATTTTTGATGAAAATTTTTTATCATAAAAAAGTTTTATTAGCAACAAAAATGATGTTTTCGTCACTAATTATTATCTGCAACTTTATTTTTTGTGATGAAAATTAGCAACATAATTTTTATTGCTAATAATTATTAACAATAGAAATTGATTATTTGTGATGAATTTTTTGCATCGCAAAAAAAGGTTTTGTTGTGGTGAGATTTGATTGTGAGCCTAAGTACAATAATCATGGTGCAATCTTGTAGAGATTATAATAAAATTTTCAAAAGAGAACTTGGAGAGTAGACAGATGCTAAGTTTGGTACTTAATCAGTATAAAAATTTTATATTTGTATGTAATTTTGCTACTTTCCATCTTGCTTTCATTTACTTCTGCATATTTATAGTTTTAATTTATTGTTTTCACTACACATTTACTATGCACACTTCAAATTAAGCATATATTTGCTTTAATTTTTGAAACATCTAATTCAACCCTCCTCTTGAGTTGTCTATCTAGGCAATAACCATGGACTTAGAAAATACGGTCCCACCTATCCCTATCAAGCACCTAGCTCTACTTCTTAACCATAGTAAGAGAAAAGGAGCAAGCTTGGGCTTATGGACTATTCCTTTTCTCCTCTTCAATAGGAACTTTGTATTTGCTGATGTTGGCTTAATCGAGGGAGCCTTTAATTAATGAGCTGCATGATGTAAGAATTGATTAGATGTGATTGTAAACCTACATGATTTACACCTAAGCAGAATAGTTCAGTAGGGTCAAAAGCAAACAACTATACAAGTACCTAGACTCCTTGAAGTAATCAGAGTGTTGCCTATAAATGGTGAAGGAGATTTTTCACTGGTTGACTGTTAGCCAAAAAGGAGATCAATCACTAACTCAAGAGGCGAGCCAATGTCAATATAAGCCAAGACAGTGGTGCTCTCAAATGGAGTTCGATGATGCAAGTATCCCACCAATCTACAATTCTTTATTTCATGGCAAATTGAGGGTTGAAGTGGGTGAAATTAGTCTAGGCATGGTTGCTTAAAAAAGAAGTCTAATAAGATAAGATGTGACTCAAAATTAAGTGGTTGATTTAAAAAAAAAATATTTAGGGAGTACAAGGGTGGACATGGGATCACTTAAGCAAGATAATTGGTGGGCAGTATTGCTCTACCGCATATTTGTTATTACCTAGTCATTACATGATAGAATCGACAAAGAAATCCTAAGGAATAAGAAAATATCTCTATTATCTACCCACAACATCGGTCTCCTTAGTGGATATGTTGGCCTGAGACAAAAGGAGCTTGGAAGGTTTCATGGCATGAAGAAATAGATAAAGGAGGGAGTTAGTACAATGAGCCGAGCTTTATAAAACTTGTTAAATACTCTGCAAAGGAAATAATAGGTGTCATCGTATGAGAGAAGTGAAGACCAAGGTGAGGGGTTTCAGGGATCTTCTTTCAAGGATGGTTTCTGGAAAATAAGTGTATAGCTAAAGTTAAAGGATCCAAAGAGAACCCCTGCAACTCCAAGTACCTGAAGTGATGTTCTTTAGGCTTGGGTAAAGATATCCTAAGACAAAAAGGTCCTAAAGATATAGGCCTATATCTTTGGCCAAGGTAGTGGCCAATTGGTGGTGAGCCATTGCAATTTTTATTGATCGACAATAGAAAAAGAACCTATAAATCCAAACAAAAAATGAGGTGACATGTTTCCATCTAGAGACAAGTCCATCCTGATAGGAATAGGCCTTCATATAGGATGTATAATTGGCCATTTTGCTGAAATCAAGGCCCAAGCCAACGGTTCTCAACTGAGGTTGTTTGTGCTAAGTACCTCACTAGTGGGTCTAACGTGTAAAAGGAGTTCTAAATCTAGATGGCTAGGGTTGGGCTAGTAAAGTTGAAGTGGAAGGATGTGGTCATGGGAGACCTAAAGCATAAGGCAGCTAGAACTAAAGGTTGATTGATAATGGGAGAAGATTTTCAGAAAAAAAAAGATTAGCCTCCCAAATAATAGTCTTTTGCCATGAAACTTTGTCAAACCAAAGATCACCAAGGTGGATTTTGGTTGGCCATGCATGATAACAATTAGGTTCTTCCAGACTAAAGTCTTGGAGCCCTTCTTTTTATATAGAAAGGCTTCTTTAGAAGAATGAGGAAAGAAAAAGAAAATAGAGGAACCTTAGAATGAAGAATGAGGCCAAAACTGAGGAAGCTTGAGGGATCCTTAATGTATACTTGTGAGTTCACTCATTAGAGAATGCCACTTAAAGCAAGGTCATCTCGATGTTGCTAAGCAACAGTTTAGAAGGTAGTTTTAGCATCCATGATAGCTAGACGGTTTGAGAGGATCGTTTGCAAGAAAATGGATGATAATAAAGACCTAGGAGGCTGAAGGTTGTGGTAGAATGGTAGAAAAAGGCATTGGATTTATAGTTGAACATTGCTTTATACTGAGATGTCATTTGAAGAGATTCATTTTGATCATGAGGTAGTTTTTGGAAGACAACTTGTGTCATATAGGCACTTGGCCACTATGTTGGAGAAGAGGAAGTGACATTGTATGGTTCCTATACAATAATAGTGACAAACTTAAGAAAGACAAGAATTTTGATAGATAACGTTATTTGAAAAAAAATTTAGCTGTTGATTTTTTGCCCAAAGTATAGACGTGCTTGGTACATCTCGTCACCCTTTCTGACCGATAGTTCATTGGATGAGAGGCATTGTTTACATTGCATTTCAACGAATGATAGCATCTGGGGAACATGTGCAGATTCAACCATATGGCAAGGCCAAGGTAGGTTAACGACGAGGAGCCTCTACTAAACATCTTAAACTATGGTTATATTTCAAAGACCAAAGCATTAACTATCTAGGAAAAAGAGCTGAGTAAGCTTGAAGATGGCTTGGCATGTAAAGAGAGCATCGATTAGGGTAAGTTAGAATTATTAAGGATAGGCTAAATAGAGAACAACCATAGTGAATTTGAGGCCGACCAGATATGATGATTTATGAGAGTCACTATTGATTAAACAAATGGTATGAGACCTCACGATTATTAGAACATGAAGAGTAGACGATGGTCGGTGCTAGTTATTATGACTTCAAAGAAGTGAAGGGTAGACATAGTTGTCGGCATTAGAAATGAGCAGTTACTACATTGCTCACCATGTTATATATAAATAGTGGGATGTTATATGAAGAGTAAATCCTTTGGCCAATAAATACTTATCTTTATCCTTATCTTTTCCTTTAACTTATTATTGCATTTATCTTTAATTTTTTATAGCTTTATGATGCTTGTCGTTACAGCACAAATAAAAATTAAACCTAATCATACTATAGATTAGAATAGTGGTGAGTCGGGTATCGATTTTCTCGAGGATTTAGGATAGTTAATTAGAAAGAGAAAAAAATTGTTTGATTGGTTTTTAAATTTTAAAGTAGTAGAAAATTGAAAAGCAATAGAAAAGTAAAAATAATTTTTAATAAAGTAATCAAGAAGAGAAAATTATCTCGAATTTCAGTTCCATCTTTCAGTATTCAAGTTTATAATTGATCATGCAATCTTTTCATTAATAACATGCAATCTTATATTTGTTTCCTTGAGCCACTTCTAACATAACCTATTCTACCAAGCATGGACCATATCTAATACAATCATAATCCATCTCATTAAAATAGATTATTCAAATGTATAATCAAAGAATATAAAATATTAATTTAATAAATTTTATAATTTATTCTAACTTGAGCATAGACCGTATCTTTTCATAATCACGATCTGTCTCTTTAGTTATAAATTATAAGATATTAAATATTAAAGCATAAATAAGAAAAACATGTTGATGATAATTAATTAGACTTTATTGCTCAATAAAAAAAAAATAAGGATCAAATTATAAACTTTCATATCGAAAACTTTCTTTACTTCCTAGAGACATGAGATCTATAGTCACGCATGGTTGAGAATCTCCTTACTTTCGGCATCTTCAAACTCCTTGGTGAAGAGTGGAAGAAGAAGAAAGGAAGGGAAAAAAAGAGAAGGAATGAGAAGAGAGGAGGAGAGTTGAAAGATTTGGGTGCTCTTAGCTAAAAGAACCTGAGAGAGAGTTTCAGGGTGTAAGGGAGTTTAAATAGAAAAAAAACAAGGCTTTTTGAGTTTTTTTCCAAAGTCTAATTGGAGTTTGGATCAAATTCCTCTTGCTGAAGCTCCCTAACTGTCGAATCTATGATTGGATGGTTCAAAATCCACTAAAAAACTGCTGCACAGCTCAAGATCAGCTCTAAATTGATTCTGGGCCGTTGGATCGATTAATCATGAAGCAGTGGCCATTGGATCTAAGCTTGTGGATGCTTGGATGCCGTTGGATCATGCGTGGGATGCTTGGGAGCTGAAGGAATCCTGGATCAATTTGGAAACAGTCTCCACCATTCAATCTTGACCGACAGTTTTATCAGCCCAATAATTGGATAGTGAAATCTCGAAGATCAAGTCCCATCATGCTCTTAGCCGTTGGATGATGACCGATAGTGCTGAGAACTGTTGGATCGCGCATATTGCCTCCACTCTGTAGCACGCCGTGTAAAAGCCGGGTCTATTGCTATAGTCCTCCACCTCCTGTGAGCTATGATGAAATTGTCATCATGGTGATGTCAGCGAGTAGCTAATGGGTAAGCCAGCTAAGTTGGGTGCTGGCGTACTGGGTCTGCTACTCTAGGCTAGGTGCTGGGCTCGTGCGGGCTGGCTGGCATGGGTAGTGCTAAGTCGGCCTACATTTGTTGGACCGGTCAATTTAGCCGACCGATTTTATTTATTTTATTTATTTTTTTTTTAAAAAAACTTTTAGCTTCCATTTTTTTTTCATTTTAACTTTGATTTTCGTTAAATTTAAATTTTTTTAATCAAAAAATTGAGCTCTTTACATTGGTGAGCTTCTTTCCTGCAAAATATAAATAATAGTATTAATTCTTTAAAATAAATATTAATTAATATATAATTTAATATTTTTTATTTATATATTTATAATAATTATCACTTTAGTTATCTAGTTTCATTTTAGTTTTTATATAGTTGTTACATAAAGTTGTAGCCTCGGCTACATTCTACATACCTCCTATTCTTTAGGAAGGTGATATTATGGTAGTGAAACTCCGTAAAGTTCAAGGCATCATAATCCATTCTACCAGCCCGTCACCCTATCTTCTTTTGAACTACTTGATGTTGGTGGTATGCCTATGCACTCAAACTTGCCGGAGGACACTTGCATCAAACTTGGGGGGCTTCTAATGGAGGATTTCTGAACCAACACTAATACATAGCCTATGTGGGCTTAGACATACCCATACAAGTTCTCATACATTCTCTTATTTACATCTTGGCATTCTCATAAGGCTAAGAATTTAAATCCATTCAAATACAATCATAAATATCACAAGTCCAAACACGAATATTGCGATTGATCTATGATCAATCCAAATATGCCATTTTTGTTGTATCTTCTTGGCCACATCGACTATGGGCTGGATTTGCTCTGATATTATTTGTAATGACATATTATCTCATCCAAAATGACTAACCAGATGAAGATGTTATTTGGATCCTTTGGTCCTCTATAAATATGCAAGATCTACACAATATATTACTAATATGCAATTAAATGCATACCTACATGGAACATATAGACAACTTAGTAATGACCAATTCTTAATAAAAGAATCTTGAAATATTTTAATATCTTCAAAAAATGATCATATTCATAGAATCTCACTGAAGTTTGGTGGTGCCTTTTTTTTTCTTTTTAAATAAATAGGTTTCTTCGTTGATTAATCTCACGAAGTGGTTGAAGTGACAAAGTACAAGGTACAAAGAATTAATTTAAAATATTCAAATCTTGTTAGGGGATAAGAAAATTTGATGCTATTGCAATCTCTTAGATTGCAAACTTTCTAAGGACGATGGATGCAAATCATAGATAAGACTACTACGATGCATGGACATTTTAAAAGATCAATTCTCAACAAGAAAAATCTTGAAGCACTTGGCGAATGATCATATGTATAGAATCTCATTAAAATTTGGTGGGATCACAACCTCTCATATTGCAACCATTTATACACCATATTTTTAAAAGACAATACTAATCACTGTAAGGCACCAAAATGGACACCTAGACTATGGTATGGATAGATACTTTAAAGGACCAATTCATGATTATTTGTAAAAAAGAAAATCCCCAAGAGTTTTATTTCTCTAAAATATAATAATTATTCTTGAATATAGGAAAGAGTTTCATCTCTTATTGTAGAGCGTGTCGATGAGTTCTCAGCATCTATGGAGGCCAATCATGTCGAGGCTCTGTTGGGACCAAACCATTATGGTCAAATGAGGGCTTATGGAGTTGTAGTCACCCCCCACTTAATTATCGGACATACGTCGATACGCTCAGGATGCTAGAAAGAGTTCTAATAATATGGATATTCATATGCTTGAGGCTCGGATGGAGGCATGGATTGAGAAGTAAGTAGAGGCATGGGTGCAGGCATAAGTGGACTCATGGGTACAGGTGATGAGACAGAGTTATGATACTATGATATCCACCATGAGGATTTAGATTGATCAGTTGACATCCGTATTAGCATTTGTAGACTCTTCTAGAATACATCTTTTACTATATTTATATTTATTCATTAAATTTACGTTATGATTTTCATATAATCAACTACTAAAGTTTTTATATCTTTATTGTAGGCTCCCAGTTCTTCCAGCAGTCATAGAGTTGATGATGATCATGCTCCCATAAATGACTGATAGTCCGATATCTCTATTTTTTTTTAGTTTTATAGATTTTTTTTTGATTTTTTCTTTTTGCTTATGGATTGTAATTGATGAATATGATGAATAATGTAATTATGACTTTATTTAGCTATATAGAGAGGTTATTTTGACTTTATGTTGGTATCTGAATTTTGTTATAAATTTTGGATAGATTTATGTATTTGATTATGATGTTAGTGTTATAATTTTTGGACAGATTTATGTATTTAACTATGATGTTGGTATTATAAATTTTGGACATGTTTATGTATTGATTATGATATTGTTGGTGTTATAAAGTTTAGACAGGTTTATATATAGATTATGATGTTGGTGTTATAAATTTTAGACAGATTTATGTATAATATTATGATGGTGTTTAAAATTTCTTATAAATTTTGAACATATATAATTTGGATGGCTTAATAGACTATTATCAAATTATTTTTTTATGAATTTGCTAATTTCGATGCAATATGGCATCGGTATTTTTGAAAAAAATTGTCAATGCTTTTTAGCATTGGTATTTTTCTAAAATTAATGACACTTTAAAATATTGATAATTTTATAAAAAATTGTTGATGTTTTAAAGCGTTGATATTTTGAAAACTTTGCCATGCTTTATAGCGTTGGCATATTCACGACTTACTGATGCTTTCAAAAGTATTGACAATTATAAAAACTTGTCGATGCCTTTTTAAAGTGTTGAAAATTTGAATTTCGACTCTCCACCTATCAATACTTTCATGATGTTTTAAAATGGTTCGAAAAATTATTTTGTAATATTTTTTAGAACTGGCAATTGGCAAATTTAGTGTTGGCAATGGTCCAATTCCTTGGTTGCAGCAACTTTATAGACATGATAACTAGGCAGAGAATATTTATACACGTAAGAAGGAAAAAAAAAAACAGGAAAAATAAAAAAAAAACAAAGACAAAGAAAAAGTACATTTTTTACGTGGGCTCTTCCAACGATTAATATTTAAGTAGAACTCGTGTTTGAAAGTGGAATCCACTTCTAAGCACGGTATAATTCAGCTACCGTCTTATATCTACTTAGACTCAATCATCTCATATCCTCATTAAACTCATGCCCATCTCAATACTCCATCACCTGCTCTTCGTGCCAGCCAACCCAATTAGGAATTATTAGTAGCTGCTAACAGTTTCTTCTAGTCGCACGGTGAGAGAGAGACGCGAGAGGCACAATGACATGGTAGTGGGGAGAGAGAGATTTGCATCAAAATCTTGAACCAAGGAATGTTAACCCATCAATTTGTAGTTCTATATAATGCACTAAAACTTATAATATAGAATACAAAGACCATTTATAAGCCGTTTAGAAAATAAGTCTTGAGTAAAAACAAAGTGCAAGAGATTTACCATAAGTTTAATTTAGAGTACTTGGTGATTCAATCTCAATACAATCTATGGTAAGCAAGAAGAGGGAGGCCTTTATCCATATGAAGGGTGAACATGGTTCTATATGAAGCAGTCCTCGACTCGTCATCAAGTTTGAATCTGAAGAAATGAAGAAGGGCAGCGGCCAAGATCTTCATCTGCCTGTATGCAAATTCCTTCCCTAAGCAGATTCGAGGACCCGCCTATCATGCATGGACATCAAACACATATCATATAGATGCAAGCAAACGGTTCCTTTTGATCAGATTTAAATACATGGCATGCTACATCTATAAACTCATTGCATTATCAAATCAAAATCTGTAAATGGAAGCCCATCTAAATTGATTATTTATAAACTAAACTGCATATCTTAATTTCTTTTGGCCGGCATCGTTGCGACAAGCAAAATGTTATAATCTCTTTGTTGAAGGGCCCTTTCTTTTGTTCTTGAGTATTAGTTGCCGAGGATGCAACAATTAATTTCTCAAGCCAATAGTTCAACTTGGCACCTTTCTCCATGGAGCTTGTACTTTTGAGTTTTGACTTCAGGTCAGAAGGGTGACCCTTCAACATTTTCTCCCCCTTGTGAATTTTGTCGATTGAAATCATGCTCGTGGTATCACTGTTTCCAACTATAAGTGACTGCAGATATCAGATCTTATGATGTATAAAGTAAATAATTGATGGAACTCTCCTCTCGAAATTCCCATCTCAACTCTCTCTCTCTCTCCCCCTTTCTCAAAGAACAGAAAAGGCAATTCACATAAATATAAATGTAAACAAATTATTATCATGATTAGTTCTTTCTGTAAATGGTAATTTTCCAAAGCCAAACCAAATCAGAAAGTGAAACTAGGTTGAACAAGGACCGAATGTTTTGCATCTGGTCCACAAGTAGCCTAATTAGCCTTAAAGATTATGTGATTGACTCAAAAGATTTTGCTGCATCCTTTGCAGAAACCACCACAATGTTAGTTGTGTTGCAATTTATATAGCAAGATTAAAACTAGTTACCATGATTTAGGAACAAACAACCAAGCTGTTACATCACCAGCAATTTCTTTTTTGTAGTGTCAAAATTTAGCATCTGACTAATAACTATTTTTGTCCCGTGACATCTAATTCGACCATCTAGGCAATTTGATTGCCCTAGACTATACTTAATATATGTCTAACAAAATATGGTTGCCTATTGGTTGTTTCACTTCTTCGAGCAAAGTTCGTGGACTCGGTACCGGCACCCATGCCGGTTGTCAACTGGTATGGTACGATATCGTACCATACCATCAATAAAAAATCACACCCAATGGTCCAAAAAGAAAAAGAAAAAAAAAATTGTTCCGCACCAGACCGTACCAATCCGTACCGAACCAAACCATCCGGTGCCGATCCGTACCATGCCATACCGATCGATTCAGTCTGATTCAGACCATTTTTCGAAAAATCGATCTAAACCGTTCCAGTTCCCAGCTGGTATGGTATGGTATAGGATGCATCGATCGGTTCATTCTGGTATGGAAAATCATTCGTTTATGAACTAAAGTACATCTCCTCTTTTCTTTTTCTTTCTTTCTTTCTTTCTTTTTCTCTGGAGGAGAGTCATCAACAAGTTATGCTCATAATTTTGCAAGTTTTTAAATCATGCGCCTTTAATTATCTTATGAAGAGGTTCCTCTAAGATTCATCTTTGGAGAATCTTTTATGCTTTTGGAAACTGCTAAAACTAGTCTAAACATCTTAACATATTTTGTGTGGCTTCCATAAACAACTCCCATCATTTCTGCATCTTTTTGCAATCCCACATTATTTTTTTTAGCCATTGAGGGAGTGAAGAAAGGAATTTGGTTTTATCCCTCATCCATATTGATATACCAATACCAGATAATCCCCTCTTCAAATCCACCTTGATGTGAAGCAAAGCAAATTAGCATGATGCAAAATTCTTGAAGAATATGCATCACCCTCAGCTTACTCCTTTTTCAATGAACGAAAACACCCCATATAACCAGATCACCAACGAAAAAGAAAAAAATCTCCATACTAGAGTACATTCAATGACTTCTTTCACAGGTTCAATGATTTCTTGGCTATTAATTTATAGACAAACTCTTGCATTAAGAATCCAGGAATTTCTTGGCCAAAGATCCTTCCAATGTGGTGCTGTTGAATTGGCAAGTCCTGCTAGAATTGTTGCATGTGAGGTAAAATCACTTGAATTTTAATTTTGTGAGAACATCATTTAATTGCTTTTCAATAAACCTGTCATGAAAGACATGTTTTTTATGAAAGAGAAAGTAATTGACTTGTATGAAAACATCGTTCAATTACTTTCTTACCTACGAAGTAAGTTTTATAAAGTAGGTGAAAATTGTGGACTTCTGATTATTTATTTCTCTAGGACTCATATACAGCTACATAGTTAGAAAACATATTCTAAATATTACAATTCCTCTCTATAAAATGCACCACCGGACTTCAACTATTGCATTCCACAAATTAACAGTCATTTTCTTCTGAGAACCTCGAAATTTTCAACAAATAGAATGCCCCTATATGCACAGAAGCCTTGTACTTCAAATTTCTTTCGAGTAACAGAGATGCTAACACAATGTGCGCTTGTAGACTAATAATGCCTCCACACAAAATGAGCTGCATGGCCCTTTCAACCACTATGTCTGAGGGAAAGGTTAGGCTGGCTTGTCCAAGTCTCCCTAAGCCTCACATAATTGGTTGGTGTTTTCATGCATGACTGCACATGAGGGCAAACTTGTCTCCATAACTAAACATTTACCGAGCAAACCATACTTCTGACAAATTCCATTCCTTTCATCTTACCAGAGAAGTAAGAAATTTTCCATTTTCTGAGATCAAACAATCTCTACACAACTAGACTTCTTTTATGCTAGTCCACATGACACCTTCCAACCGGGTGATTGAGACTTTTTTCGGCAATTCTTCCTCTAAACCGATCGTTGGTGGCCATCTCTCTTCTCCGTTCTCATGAAAGTCATTATACAAGAACTAGGAGACCCATTTACTCAAGCTTCTCATTTCTATCTTTTTAAAATCCTGTATACATATTCTACCAAAAAATAAAAAATAAAAAAACAATCCTGTATACATCTAGACCTCATGCATAACTGCAAAGCAGGTAAACTAGTACATTGCTATGTAGCCCAACTTTTATAAGAGGGTTGATGGACTTTCTCCTTTTTCTCTTAAAGAAAAATGAAAAAATGAGAAATTTTCCACGTACAGAATCAGAAATCCTTCGTTAACCATAGACATATCAAACTTTCTAATTGCTGTTTGAATTTAATTTGTTAGAGCTTATCTTTACTCTTTCAAAGAAGTGGTCGTATTTTACTTTTCTAAAGTGACAATTGTTGACCATTCTCCCCTTCACTCTCCTGAGAGATGAAGGTTGGCAAAGCAGCGGAACCCATTGTTTGAAACAAACTTCCCTTTAGTTTTCACATAAAAAAATTAAAACAATAATTTCTCACATTCTAATGACTTCAGGGAATCCTAACAAGTTTCTCTCGCTCTCTCTCTCGTGATGCAGGAACAGGTATTCCACTAAGCAGTTTACAGCCAAATATACAAATGATTCTTTCAAAATAAAAGAATATGAGGCATGCAGCTTACATTGAAGGCGACCAATTTAAATGGACTCTCAGGCCTGAAAACTCCATTCTCAAGCCAGCGCTCGGGCCGAAATTCCTCGGCATCTTCACCCCAGAGATAAGTCATCCTTCCCATAGCATAGGCGAGATAGTTCACTGCATCTCCTTTCTTAATTTTGAAACCATCTGGTAGAACATCATCCTCATCCGAAATCTTCACATCCTGTTACAAAAGCAGTAGAAGACCGGACGATATCATTGCTCTAAATTATAAACTATGAACCAACAAAGGCTCATCAAAACAACTAGGATTTCATTAATGGATCATACCACTGGGACAGCAGGGTAAAGCCGCAAAGTCTCAGTGAGTGCAGCGTGGAGATAATGCATCCTGTCAATGACTTCTTCACTCAGGCTAGCTGAGAATTCCATGATGTCAGTTCTACCACCTTCCAATCTTGTAACCTCTCCGATTTCAATGGCAATCTTCTCCTGTACCGGAGGATGCTTGCACAGCATGAAGAAGAACCATGAGAGGGTGTTTGCGGAGGTGTCCTTCCCTGCTATTAGGAAATTGAGGATTATGTCCCTCAGGTATCGATCGGTCATTTTCTCTGGATCCCTCTCACTCGCCAATAAAAATCTTGATAATATATCCTCTTTGCTTTTCTACACAAGCATCCAACAAGGTACGAAAAAATTGCAAAAATAATTCAGCATTTGCCATAACGCTCGAGGGGGCGTATTTGTTTTCTTAGAGAACAACTGGAATATGCTTACAGCTTCTCGCCCGCTTTTCATCTGCTCCCTCTTGTGGTCGATCAGCTGGTACACAAAGTCATCAATCACTTTGAGGTCCCTCTTTAGCTGAGCCTCCAATCCAATGTTCAGAAGCCTCCTGATTTCCCAGAATACATCAGCATACCGCCGGAAGACAATGAAGTTAGAGTCATCGAAAGCCTTGCTGAAGCGAACCCCAAGCTCATTGGAGCCTGAGAGAGTGTCTAGCTCGACACCAAAACCCACTTTGAAGATCGAATCCAGAGTCAATCTCATTAGAAGATCCTGCAATGAAAACCAACAGGATCAATTACCCTGAGAAACATACATGGCCACCTTTCTATTATCTTAATGACAATGATCCAACCTGCATATCTATCACGGTTGCAGTGTTCTCAGCATCTGAGATCTTTCTCACTAGCTTCGCTGCATTTTGTTGGAACACAACACTACTGAAGTCTCGAAGAACTTTGGTTGAGAACTCATAGCTTGCAACCTTTCTTTGGTGGCGCCACTTCTTGCCATCCACCGCAAAGATTCCGTCACCAAAGAGATCCTTCATTATGTGGTAATTGTCCCGACCCTGTCAACATGTCATAAATTATGCAGTACAGTTTTAAGTTTTCAAGAAAGAGGATCGGAATAAGAGGCAAAATTAGAAGCAAGCACCTTGCTGTATTTGGAGAAGTTGGACTTGAGAATGTGCTCGATGTTAGCAGGATCAGCAGTAAAGATCTCGCTGTGTGAAGGCCCGATCAACCGAAAGGTTTGGTGCCTGCGGGCAATATTGGTTTGGAAATCGAAAAGCGTGTTGAAGTAGATGAGCTGATGGAAGACGGTGCCCGCGATGGGCGGTCTGTCAGCCTTCTGGATTGACTCCTTGATATAGAAGATGGAAAAGGAAATGATTGAAGCCACAACATACAGAACTATCGCTGCAAAGGCTATAAAGAGAAAAGAGACGGTGATGAAGCCAAGTGTTGCAATGAACTCCAAGAATTGAGAAGCCATGGTGAAGGATCAGGCAGAAAGTCATTAGCTGATCTATATATCTATTAGACTTCTTAGAAACGTCAAGAAGATCTATGTCACCTTCATGCCTGATCCTCCTAAGTGCATGACATCAACTGCCAGGCCTATTTTCCTGGATCATCCGTAAATTCCATAGCTGTTGGTCTCGACTTCACCATCAGTTGCACATTGACGTGCGAATAGGGAAGGGAAAGAGCCAATCCAAACATGGTGCTCGTCTTGTCTGCACATGCTCTCGCATATTCCCAGCTCAATCCGTCTCAACTAACGTTTGATATGGTCCATAAACATTGACAAACGATACATCCATGTTCACAAAGGACAATGAGAAACTAATGAAACAGTATTGTTACTTTCCTAATCAGGTTCGTCGATTCCAAAGAACCCTTCGTTCTGTTTGAAGTATAGAACAACAATTTTGAGATGCATCTCTGAAAGGCATAGACATTATCAGACTGGTGTCTTTTGCCCATTATTGCAATGTAACATCCCAATATATCTTAGATCATACCAACAAAAGTGCAGAATCTATAAACTGCAGGACAACTTATTTGGCTACTGGGGTCACGATTATTGTTCTATGCTTCATCAGACACCATGGTTAACGGTGGAACAGAACAATTAACAGGCAAAGGCACAACTTATGATAGATAAGCATGTGATTCAATAACGAGCTTGTTCGAGCTAGGTTCAGCTTATAAAACAAGTCAATCTTGAACATATGATGTCAAGCTTGGCTTGCACTAGAATCTCCATTTCACATAAGGGAACCTGAGCAACTTACTCTTTGGGCTCTCCCTAGAGAAAATGTGTGCCTTGTAAGGGGACATATTGGATAGCCTCAGCCGAGTCTAAGGTGTTGTGGATCCCTGCACACAGCACGTAAACCTTGGTTTAAGCTTAACCATTAGGATGCATGTCAGTGCAACATAGGTCACATATTTATGATATTAAAGATTAAATGCTAGTTTGGGCCCTTAGAGAAAAATTCTAAACATGCGGATGTAGGTAACCATATATGTGGCTGTGGTTCACATTTAAGGGTCATTTAATTTGAGTCATTAAAAATCCAGAGTTTCTTGTTCAAGGGTCCAGATTTTCACAAAAGATTAGATGCAATATCATTTCTCGCTAGTGCACATAGATTTTCCAAAATTATATGCTCCCAACAAATGCAATCTAAAAAGAGTTAGCTATGTCTTTTCCCTTTTTTTGTATACTAGAGGAATAATAAAACCTAAACTCATTTTATGAATTAGCTATCTTGGCAGAGCATGAAATAATTTTGTAAGTATATGTTGAAGCACGCAACTAATAGAATATTAAACAATAGAATTATAGACATCTAAGTCTAACTAAATTGGCTATTATTTTTCACATGCATTGTTCGTGCATTACACTGATATATCGGTACTTATTTTATGATGGAATCTAAGAATATATGGAAAAGATATCCTAGTTTTCATGAGACCAAAATTAAGCTACTAGATCCATCGATCACATAACCAAACCATTTTTTTTTTCCAGTGTTGGTGATGTTCATCCGAAAATTTCACAATGCTCCAAACCCTTCACATTATAGCAGTTGGTGCATCTTAATTACATAGAAGTATCATTTGAATGAGCCATTGGTTCTCTGTGGTAGGTGAAAAGATGGAGTTCTTGATGGTTTCTAAGAGTTATTGTGCTTTTATAGTTGACATCCTTGTTCTAGCTTACATACGAAGGAGTGGATGCACTACAAGAAAATAGATTATTAGCGATGGTTATTAGCGATGATTTTTTCACCATCACTAATAAAGGATATTAGCGATGAAATTAAAGATGGCAAAAATGCTGTCTATAACAAACATTTTTATCGACAACTTTGGCGATGAAAATCTACTGTCACTAATAACCATTATTGGTAACGGTATTAGAGATGACAAAATCTCCATGGTTAATACGTCATATATTAGCAACGACTATTAGTGATAGCAAATAAGCTGTCTCTAGTAGTCCTATTTACCAACAGCTAATTACGATCAAAATTTATCCCGATGCTAAAAATTATTAATTATTAGCGATGATGTTAGTGACGAAGGTTCAACCGTTGCTAATAACTAGTAAATTTTTTTTTTAAAATCTGACGGTAACTTTATTAGCGATGTAAAGTTTTATTAACGATGGTGTGTTGTCGCTAATAGCATTAGCAACGGCTATAGTAACAGAAGTATTGCCGTCGCTAATACTTATTCCTCTTTCTTTCCCCACCGGATCCCACTTTCCCAAGCCCCAGGCTGCCTCCCTATGCGAGCCCATGGTTGCCTTCCACCTCTCCGAGCCTCCGGCTACCTCCTGCTCAGATATCTTTAGCCCAACCCATGTTGGCCCGAGAGTAGGTCTGATACTGCCGACTCACATTCAATCCAAAATCAGCGGTGCTCTATTCATAAAGAGACTATGATAACTACCTAATGCATCTAAAGAATCTAGAGAGAGATGGAGGTGATGCATTTATGTTCTTATAGTTGAAGGGCAAGTTTAGATGGTCTGTTACATAGCAGGCAACCACTTGCAGCCACCTAATGGTTAAAGGTGCAGATGAACTTGCAATGCCTTATTTTCCAATAGCAAATCTGAGCCTTCTTCTTTTTCTCTTTTTCTTGTTTACTTTGTTGATCTTTGATTTAAGTATTGTTTTTAACTAGTGGCAGTATTTTCGGACTAGGCTTGAGTATGGATAGGGCTCGACCCAGCCCAGTCCAGTTACAGCCCTAACTATGATAAAAATTTTGGATGGCTGATTTTTAATTAATGATCCTTATTAGCTATCACGCCCCAAATCTAGAACATAACATGGCCATGCTATCAAGAAGTACCACCCTCAATAACACGAAGTCTATCGATCATAATCAATTAAATTTTTTCATCATTAAAATATAAATAAAGATCCAAATTCATTATCCATCAAATAACCAAACCAAAATTAGTTTAGAGCATCTAAATCCTAAATCATATATCAAAACTGTATCTTAAAATTCATAAAATAATTGACTACAACTCTAAGGTCATTTGGTAAACTGAGTTACCCATAAAAATCTCCAAGCTTACTATGTAGACCTCGAAGCCTGGATCCCCCATCGTTCTTAATCTTAATCCTCCATAAAAAAAAGTTAAATAAAAAGGGTATGAGCTACATTAGCTCAGTAAATAAAATTCTACATTTTATTACTGAATTAGACATAAGTTTATTCATGATAATGCATTATTTCAAAAATAATAATTATAGCAAATAAAAAATTTCATAAAATATAATATAAATCAAGTCATAAATCCATCACGCATGCATAATCCATGAAATTTCATAAACATGATTTATATATCATTCATTTGTTTCATGCCATGTTTCAAAATCTTGCTTACTGATATTCGTGCTAAGATCACTGTTATACCTATGACAGGATCATGTTTCTTAATCGATAGGATTCTTATTTTTCGTGCCAACTTAAAACCTATTGGCGAGGCCATATTTCTTATGGATGCTAGCTTCGAAAATCGACTTTCTCATAGAAATTTGTTCATAGCTATATGAGAGCCTTTGAAATCTTTATATTTTTTTTAAATATATATACTTAGATGAAAAAATATTTAATTTTTTTATTCATAAAACATGCTATTTTTATAAAATATATTCATAGAAATAATGATCATAATAAAACATGATTTTCATACTTCATATGCTGATCCTTATTTTATAAAAAAATCATAAATTTATAATAACAGTTCGTTTACATAAAAAATATGATAATTTAAAATAAAATAAGGAACGTAAGATTTCACTTATCTTGATTGCCCTAGATCTTTAGACTTCACAAGTATCCTATTTAAAATATCAAAAATATGATCAATTTTCTATCTGATGAATTTAATAAGATTTAAATCATAAAGAAAGAAGACTGTTGGCTGGATTTATCGAACCGTTCGATCATCAAGACAATTTAGGATCTTTAAGCTGAGAATCAGATTTAAGCGACTCGACTAAAGAATTATGAAATATAGATTGGATCAAAATCAAGATCGATCAACAGAATTCATCAATAGTGGATTTCTAAGATACTTTACATGGTTAAAGTGAGATTAACATATGGTACGGATTTCAAAGAGGCTTTGGATCATCTTATTAGAGTCAACATGGATTCCTAGAAGATGAAAATATGACTCAATACAGGATTCATAGATCTTCTTAGAAAGAGAAAGTCGATCAAGAGAGAAAAAGTAGAGAGAATCTTGTATCTTTCATAAGAGACAGTCGTGATCAGAATCATCAAAGATCATATCAGGATGATTCAATATGGATTAACTGTGATCATATACTATGAATCTCTGACAAAAGTCGAACTGAGATCCTACCTATTGCACGAATTTTAGAGCAATCTTCTATCATCTTGATTTCATCTTAGGTTCAATCTAGGATTCATGAATAATGTTGGGTGTAAACCCTTTTTCTGCCAAAGTCCAACGGGATGTCGAGCCTTCAAGTGACTTCATCCGATGAAGGCAGCCACACCTGATTTCGGTCGGTGAAGAATTTATACTCAGACATCAAAACTGCAGACCTTCAATTTGAATTTATCAATCGATCTTCTTCACTCAGATTTTTAGCTTCTTCGGATATCTCCAGAACCTACAGGGCATTGTAGATTTCACTCGGACGAATTTGAATAGTGATGACAGCCCTCAGGCAGCTGAGTAACAGGTCTAATTGTCGCTTGGTTTAGCCAACCTTAGCGCTCTTTGAATTTCTCTCCAGCAAAAAGCTATCCAAGCTGTTCGATATTGAACCAACATCGGATCAATGGAACTCCCCTCCAAACGAACTCCCATAATATACTAAGAGTAGCACACCTCGAGATTCCTGCATCAAGAACTCTGAACACGCAGGCAAAAAGACCTTGTCTCCTTTATATCAGCCTCCAGACGGCCTCGAAGGTGGCCGAGCTTTGAAGGAATAAACCAACAGACCCTCTCTAAGCAAATCTCCTTTCGCTCCTTTTAGGCAAATTCACCCCAGCCGACATCCTCTCCATTGATCTCCTTCCTGACACCAGCTGATTTCCTTTCCATCAACCCTCGTCCATCCGAACTTCTTACATCAGTTAGGAGGAGACCCGTTGATATATATTTGCTTCTTCAATGGACCTCCTTCCAGGATTCTCCAATAGGATTATTTTCGGAGTTCTTCTTCTTTAGTCGGGCTTCTCCTTCCAGCAGAACTACTCTCAGATTCTTCTCTAGCAGACTTCCTTCAAGATTTCTTCAATCGCGAGCTTTCAAATTCCTTCCAACCAAACTTTCTACAGTCGCCCAGAATGATCTCCTCACCTATGCAAATTCGGTTCTATACACAGTATGAACCAACTCGCACACAGACTACTTTAGGAGAGTCTAAATTTCTTTGGAATTGATATAACTCAAAGTTCTTCACCAATCGATGTTTACTCCTCCGAACCTTAACTATTAAATTCCAACGAACTGGCACATCACGATAACAAATACTACTTTTCGTAACAAACTCCATGTGGCCCCGAGCGGCCCACTACCAGATGGTTATGGCTGTCGCTCTCAGATTGTTACAGGCTCCGCCTATAAAAGAGATCCTCTAGATATGTTTCTCTCTAGAGCTCTCTTCTTCTTTCCCAAACTTTGCTACTTTCTTTTCTGAGCACTCGATTTCTATTGGTCAGAAGAGCTGACTTGATCGTCGGAGGATCCTATCGGAGCCACCACCCCTGACTCCGATCAGGACTTGCCTTGCAGGTTTTCGACGGTAACCTCATCTTCTTCAGCTCAAGCTCGATTCCAGCATCAACTAGATCCTGCACCAACAGGATTGACGCTAGAGGAAGGAATCTTTGAGTCCTTATTCTAAAAGAAGTGCCCAGTCGATCTTGATCCTTTTCTTCTTTTAACTCTTCAAGATCCATCAAGATCCATCTTTGTTCAATCTTTTTAGCTTAGAAATGCATCCAAAGATGATAACCACCCAGCGATCCGCTGCTTTCACCGTCAGATCTGAGCCTGATCTGCCCATCCCTACTCCATCACCAGCACCTCGCCCCCCTCTACCGGCAGCCACGATGGATCTAGAGCAGTTCAACCTGCTGATGCAGCAGGTTCAAGGCTTTACCAAAATGGTGCATGCCATGCAGCAACCCCTGATGGTGGCTCCATCGAAAAATCTCCCATCGGGATGTCAAGAATCAGCCCCAAGGAGGCATACCTGGGCCAGCAGATCCATCACTCCTAAAAAGGAGAAACAGAGAGATGAAGACCCTTGTTCAAACCATGATTTTTCTTCAGAAGAAATCTTTCCCATCTACAGTCGGAAGCCTTCTAGATCTACGATCGAGATGATGTTCTCAATCAAAAATTATAAAAAATAGACCAGCGGATTGAGGAACTCCGCCATGTCACCCCAACTCACCATAACGACATCTATACTGATCTCCCTTTCTCCGCTCAAATCATGCAAGAGCCTGTCCCGCTGAACTTCAAGCTTTCTTAATTTAAAAGCTATGATGGGATCTCTAATCTAGTTGACCACCTAGAGACCTTCCAAATCATGATACTGCTCCATGGCGCACTGACGTCATCTTATATCGAGTTTTTTCATCTACTCTGAAGGAAGCAGTAAGAAATCGATACTCGATACTAAAGTCGGATATGATCTTCTCTTTCGACCAGATGAGCCATCAATTTATGGCTCATTTCGTTTGTAGCCAACATCCCAAATGAGGTTCAAACTCCCTCATCAACATCAAACAGAAAGAGGGGGAATCAATCTGGACTTATGTCAATCACTTCAACGCTGCTGCTCTCGAGATCCAAATTTTGGACTAGTATGTTGCCATGGCCGTACTGAAGGACGATCTCCAAAAGAATGATTTATTATTTTTTCTAGAGAAAAAGTATCCCAAAAATTTTGCTGATCTACTAGCTCGAGCTGAAGGATATGCCCGAGCTAAGGAAGCTTTCAAGTTGAAGGATGAGAAAGCCATAAGAAAGTGACAGGCAGACGAATCTAGCAAGCCCATAGTTGAAGAAAAGTCGATCGAAGTTCGGCCATGCTCCCAAACTCCCCCTGAGTGCAAGCGAGGCCGAACTCTTCCTCGAGCTCATCGTCAAAGAAGTCCTAATAGAAGGGCGTGAAGAAGTTCTTCCCTAGAAGATTCCATAACTATGTCCTTCTCAATGCTCCAAAAATATAAATACTGATGAAGATCAAGAAGCAATTACCAAGATCAGAGAAGATGCGCACTCATCCTGACAAGCGCAATCCTAACAAATACTATCTCTACCATTATGACCACGGTCACGATACTAAAAAATATATTCAGCTCCAAGACGAGATCAAGGAGCTCATCAGACGAGGCTGGCTTGACCGATTTCTATGACGTCAGTCCAAAGGAAGAAAAGATCGATCAAGGGCACTACCGCAGTCAAAATCATCAAGGAGGAAGGAGCAACAAGAAGATCGGCCACCTCTCGACATCATCAATACTATCTTTAGGAGACTTCGATGAGAGAAGGCCAGCGGATCTGAAGGATCGATGAAGAGATAGAGAACTGAAGAACCCATGCCTTCACTAAAGCAGACGCATAGAAAGTTCAGTTCCCGCATAATGATGTGGTTGTAATTGCTTTAAATATTACAGACTATGATGTACGTCGTGTCCTTGTTGATAATGAAAGTTCGACCAATGTCTTATTTTATGATACTTTCTCCAAGATGTCTATACCTAACAGTCGGCTTGGACCAATGAACTCCCCATTGGTAGGCTTTACTGGTGATGCAGTATCAGTTAAAGGTATAATAACTTTGGTTGTGACTGCAGGGCAATATCCAAGATATTCCAGGATACGGATGGACTTTCTAGTAATAAGAGCTCCATTGGCTTACAATGCAATCCTCAACCGACCTAGCCTAAATGCACTTCGGACAGTAGTGTTGACATATTATTTGAAAATAAAGTTTTCGACAAGTTATGGGATTGAAGAAGTCAGAGGAGATCAAGCCTTGGCAAGGCATTGCTATTCAATTGCCTTATAGAGGGGTGAGCGATTAGATCCTTGTTCGGTTGATGGGCTGGATGTCCGCAACGATCTAATGAAAGAGCGGGGTGAGCCTATGAAAGACTTTGCTTCTGTCCCACTGAATGACGAAAATGCGGAGTACACGGTGCAGATCGGCTCCAACCTAGTAGGAGAAATATGAGAGCGGCTTGTCAAATTTCTGCGGAGGAATGCGAATATTTTTGCTTGGATCCCCGATGATATTCTCGAGATAGATGCCGAGGTCATGGAACATCACCTGGCTGTCGATCCTAAACATCGGCCAGTGAAAGAGAAGATGTACAGCTATGCTCTAAAGAGGCAGAAAGTAATTATAGAGGAAGTTGACAAGCTCTTCAAGGTCAGATTCATTCGAGAAGTCAACTATCCGAACTGGATCTCTAATATTGTGCTCATCAAAAAGACGAACGACAAGTGGAGAATATGCATAAACTTCAAAAGATTGAGCAAAGCCTATCTAAAAGATGACTACCTCTTACTCAAGATTGATCAACTAATGGATGCGACCTCGGGCTACGAGCTCCTCACCTTCATGGATGCCTTTTTTCGCTATAACCAAATCTGAATGGCATCAGAGAATGAGGAGAAAACTACTTTTATTATTGATCATGATCTTTACTATTATAGGATTATGCCCTTTGGACTCAAAAATGCAAGGATAACATACCAGCGCCTGATTAATAAAATCTTCAAAGAGCAGATCGATTGTAATATAGAAGTATATGTAGACGACATGCTTGTCAAGAGCCGAGCTTCAACAAATCATATTGCCGACCTTGAAGAGACCTTCAGCACTCTTAAGAGATACAAGATGAAGCTAAATCCAACAAAATGCACCTTTGGTATAACTTCGAAAAAGTTCTTAGGATTCATGGTGTAAAAGTGCAGAATCGAAGCAATTCAGAAAAGATTCGGACCATTCAAGAGATGACTTCTCCAAAATTAATCAAAGAAGTTCAGTGCCTAACCAGAAAGGTGGCAGTCCTGAACCGCTTCATCTCAAGGTCGGCCGAGCGATGCATGCTCTTCTTTCAGGTCTTAAAATAGTCGAAGAACTTCTGCTAGACCACCGAATATCAATAAGCCTTTAAAGAGCTCAAGGACTATCTCTGTTCACCTCCCCTATTAGTAAAGCCCGAACTCGAAGATGAATTATTTTTATATCTGGTAGTCTCTCCAGCGACCCTTGTGGTAGTCCTAGTCAAAGAAGAGGCAAAAATACAGCGACCAATTTGCTATATGAGCCGAGTCTTGTGGGATGCCGAGATCAGGTATACTAAGTTATAAAAACTAACTTATGCTTTATTAATTATAGTCCGGAGGCTTCGACCTTATTTTCAAGAGCACATCATAACTCTCCTCACTGATTAATCAATTAAAGCAGTCCTTTATCGAATGGATGCCTCTCGAAGAATTACAAAATGAACAATCGAGCTTACAGAATTTGATATCAATTATCGAACTCAGCTATCGATCAAAGTCCAAGTATTGATAGATTTTATAATTGAATGCACCATTCTGGATGAAGTCGAGCTTGAATGGAATAAAATTAGCATTCTATGGCTGCAGTCGAGCTCCTCTAAAGAAAGAGCCGACCTTCCTGAAGATTTTTGGGCCCTATATGTAGATGGTTCATCTAATGCTTCTGGTGCAAACGCAGGGCTGATCTTGGTGAACCTAGAGGGGATCATCACCAAATACGCACTGTGCTTTGAGTTCTCTGCAACTAATAATGAGGTCGAATATGAAGCTTTGATCATTAGATTAAAAATAGCTAAAGAGTTAGAAGTAGATCAGCTCCAAGTCTATAGTGATTTCCAACTGATGGTTGGATAGGTTAGTTGTAGTTATGAAGCTTGGAAAAAAAGCATGATAAAATACCTTAAGAAAGTGAGGAACTTGACTCCGACTTTCAATAATTTTAACATCCAACAAATTCCGAAGGTAGAAAATATCAGAGCCAACCTTCTCTCTAAGTTGGCCACTTTCTTCCTAGCTGAACTGCCCAAAGAAGTGTTTTTTGAAGTTCTAAAATGTCCAAGCTCAAAGGAGTCGCAGTCCATTATGCAAGTTGAGCATGAGTAAAGCTGGATCGACCCGCTAGTTGCTTACGTCAAGGATAGAGCTCTTCCTTATGATCCGAAAGAAGCTCGAAAACTCAGAAATGAAGCCTCCTAGTATGTTCTGTATGAAGGCAAGCTGTATAAAAGGTCATATTTCCTACCACTCTTAGGATGTTTTCGATCTTCAAAAGCTGACTTTGCATTATGGAAAGTGCATGAAGGAATCTGTGGAAGTCATATAGGGGCCAGGTCCTTATTACATAGACTACTTCGACAGGGTTACTATGACCAACCTTATACCATGATTCTATAGAGTGTGTCAAAAAATGTGACTACTATTAAAGAAATGCAAACATTCAAAGGCAGCTGACTTCTGAACTTATACCCCTAAGTGCCCCATGATCGTTCGCTCAGTGAAAAATGGACATACTCGAACCTTTTTTCATGACAGTCAGACAACGTAAGTTCCTCTTTGTGGCAATAGATTATTTCACAAAGTGGATCGAGGCTGAACTCCTAGCGAAAATCACTGAAGTAAAAGTGCAGGACTTCATCTGGAAGTTAATTATTTGTAGATTTGGCCTACCTCGAACCCTCATAATAGATAATGGATGATAGTTTGTCAGAGCAAAATTTGCCAAATTTTATAAAGATTTAAACATCTTCCATCATTTTACATCAGTAGCCCATCTACAAGCAAATAGTGAAGTTGAAGTGGCCAATAGAACCCTGTTGCAAGGCATCAAAGTAAGACTTGAAAGAGCAAAGAAGACTTGGATGGATGAACTCTATCACGTGCTCTAGACATACCAAACTATCTAAAGATTGCCAACTAGGGAGACCCCATTTGCCTTAGCTTTTGGAATAGAAGCGATCATCCCAATAGAGCTTAAACTTTCGTAAGCACGAGTTGTGGCATTCAATGAGCAGCACAACTCATAGGACCTCAGGGCTAACCTCGACTTGTTGGAGAAAAAATGGAAAAGAACTCAAGTTCGGATGGCAGTCTATAAGCAAAAAGTAGCTCGCTACTACAACTCTTAAGTCAAAGGCAAAATATTCAAAGTAGGAGACTTGGTACTTCGGCGAGCGGTTGTTTCACAACCTCAGGATCAAGGAAAGCTCGCTTTGAATTGGAAAGGCCCGTATAAAGTAGAGGAGGTTATCTGATCCAAAACCTATCAGAGCTTGAAGGAGCAACGTTTTCGTGGTCTTGAAATTCAAAAAATCTAAGAATGTACTACTAGTAATTTACCCTCAATAAAGCTCCTCTATTTTAGTATTATTGTTTCTCGTTGCGAAAATCATATGATGATAGGAAATAACTCTTCGAAATAACCAAAAATGGCCATGTTAGAAAAAGGAGGATCTCGTCCTAACATGAGCAAAGTCGAAGGCCTCATTAATTTAAGATGAGATGAGGAGAGAGATTCTGACAACGATCCTAATGTGCCCCTACAGTCATATTAGAAATAGAAGGAGGATATCATCCTAACATGAGCAAAGTCAAAGGCCTCCTTAATTTAAGATGAGATGAGGGAAGAAATCTCGATAATGATCCTAATATGCCCTTACAGCCATGTTAGGAACAAGAGGAGGGCCTTGTCCTAACATGAGCAAAGTCGAAGGCCTCGTTAATCTAAGATGAGATGAGGACAGAGGCCCTAACAATGATTCTAATATGCCTCTATAGCCATATTAGGAATAGAAGGAAGATCTCATCTTAATATGAGCAAAGTTGAAGGTCTCATTAATTTAAGACGAGATGAGAGGAGAGGCCTTGACAATGACCCTAATGTGCCCCTACAGGCATGTTAAGAACAGAAGGAGGACCTCGTCCTAACATGAGCAAAGTCGAAGGCCTTGTTAATTTAAGACGAGATGAGGAGAGAAGTCCTGACAACGACCCTAAAATGCTCCTATAGTCATGTTAGAAATAGAAGGAGGACCTTGTCCTAACATGAGCAAAATCGAAGGCCTCATCAATTTAAGATGAGATGAAGGAAGAGGTCCCGATAACGACCCTAATGCGCCCCCATAAGCCATATTGAGAATAGAAGAAAAATCTCATTTTAACATGAGCATAAGCTAGGACCTCATTGACCAAAAATGAGAAGAAAGGAGAAACCCTGCCAACAACCCTTACACGTGTCCTTTCTGCGATGACCTAACTATGTTAAGTACGAAAAGTGAAATCCTATCTTGGTTTGCAGAAGAGACCCCAACTCGACATCCACAACAAGCATCTTATTAGAAGATAATACAAAAAAAAAGGGTGAAGAAAGTAAAGCCACGAGCAAGCTTTGAATTCATGCGAAATGAGAGTAACAAGAAAAGTACCATCTTATTACAAAATAAGTTCGTTACATGCAAAACATGGGTTGGCAAGATCGAATACACCAAAAAAAAAAGAAAGACTGCCAAAATCCTAAGAAGGGTCGGACTCCTCAGACTTCAGACTGGTGGCCATCACCAAAGATTCTTTTAGATATTTGATCTCCTCCTCGAGCTCCCTCCGCCTCATCATATTATTGCAGAACATCCTGTCGGTTTGATGGTAGTTCTCCTCCTCAGGACCTTGGATTCAGCCTCCGCATCCTTCATAGCCTAATGCTCACAAGTCAACTCGAGCTTTAGCCACTTCACCTCAACCTTTTCCACGCTGATCGACTCCCAAAGTTCACCAATGGTCCTCCTCAAGGAGGCAACCTCTTCGGCCTCCCTACTTGTACCAACTCGAAAGCCGTCATCAAGCTGCTGCTGGAGCCAGACTACTTCGTTGTTGGAGGCATGAAGTTTTTATTCTAGATTGAACATCCTATCACTTCAACCTAGTCAGTAAGTCTCATATGTGGGCTCAGCATCATGCAGTTTCTTTTGAAGAGCGGAGAACCTCATCGACCAATCCCACTTGAATCTTGCCTTATCGGAGGACCACGACGAGCTTCCCTCCAAAAGTTGGATCTTCTCTTTCGCTGCCTTGAGATCAGCTTCGAGAGAGCTGATCTTCGCTGTTAGTGTCTAGGATTTATCACTGGCGTTCCTCTTGAGCTCAGCAATCTCCTTCTCGAAACTATCTTTTCGGATGCTGAAGCTCGCAGCATCCTTCATGTGTAAACTTCGAAGGTGAGTGACCTCTTTGGTCACCTCCGAAGCATTCTTTCAAGAAGCTCAAAGGTCGTCCTCCATTTTCTTCAACTTTCTCTTCAGATGATGAACCTCCTTCTTTAAACCCTTGATTAGGGATTTTAGAGGAATGCCTTGAGATAGTGGCTTGGCGTCATTTAGAGGTGATTGGCTTTGACTGTGATCATTGGAAGAATTCTGAACGACATTCACCATGACACAAGTATAAAAGAAAGGGCAGACGAGGTCGGTACATCCTTTGCAACTTCAGGCTCGAAAATAGACTTGGGAGCTTCAGCTGTAAGTTCAGGAACACCTAGGGCGGGTTTGGTGGCAGGAGATGCGGCGCCAATGTTGGAGGGACCGACTTTGTCGTCGAGTTCATCTATTAGAAAGTCAAGGTCCACTCTAGAGAAGTTCTTCGCGAGTCTCCTCATACAGATCTCGAACTCCTCCAAGAAGGCTTCTTGGGTAAACGCAATATTGATGTCCTTCATTGCTTAGGAGGACTTGAAGGCTTCAACAGCCCTCTCCCTCTTGATGCCGACCTCCTCTTCGGCCTTCTTTCTTTTATCTTTGAAGAGGGTCAAGGCCACCCTCAGCCATGCAGAAACTTCTTCCTCTTTTCGTGATGTCTTCCGAACGTGCTCGATCTTTGCGATTTGAATTTTTGAGGCCGCCTTCAAATGGTTGACCTTGACTCGAACCCTCTCGGCCTCCATTTGAACCTCCTACAGAGTTTTAGAAGTCTCGACTTGGCGGAGATCGGCGGCCTTCGAGTAGGCAAACAAGTAATGCCCCAGCTACAAGACAGAAAGAAATTTAGTCAAAACTTTAAAAGCATACCCTTCATTCAAATAAGTTCAGAAGAATGGGTCATCTCGAGATAGGCGGTGAAAGACTCATCAAATCTCTCAGCGTCCTCCATCCTAACCATTTTTTCGATAATATGTGGGAGGATACTGCCCTTCATCAGGGATTGGACGACCTTCTGATCGTCCAAGAAAGCTCGCTCCTAACCAAGGCCTTCACCACTCAAACTCTCGACCACCCTCCTCATCTTTTTTCTAACGGCATCCTTTTTCTTCTTCTACTTTTCGACGATCTCGCACTACTCGGGAGGTGTGGTGGCGGCATCCTCTCGAGGCGAGATTAGAGCTGATGGAACCACGTCGAACTTAGAGATGGGCATTATCAGGATCGGCATGTTTAGGATCGGCTCATCAGTGCGAGCCTTCTTCGATGTTTTTCCAACAGAGCCATCCTTCCTCTTGAGGGACTTGATCCCCATAGTCAGGCGATTCTTCTCCTCAGGAGTCATCTTTGCAGAAGAAGAAACCAGAATCAGAAAAAGAAAGGAGACCATGCATAATTGGCAGGTCGCGGAGGACTACCTACCAGATTAAGAGAACTGAGACTGAAGTTGAACAAGATCTGGTCCTTCAGAAACTTGGAGATCGAAGGGGCTCGAATGTTTTTCAACTTGTCGGCCGAATCCCAATCGTCTTTCTCAAGCCCAGGAGCTCGACGAACTGAGTTCCTTATTTTCTCTCACGAAGGAAGTCATAATTTTAAGGAAGAATAGGAAATAAATTTTTTTTTTCTTCTAGTTATGAATGAAAGAGGGGGCACCCTTGAGCAACCCCTTTTTACTGAACTTGAGAGACACATACCACCAGTCTTTGGCAGTCGGATGGTATTTGAAAGAGAAGAAATTATGGAATAGGAAGATGGAAGGTCGGACATTAGCCATGATGCACAAGAAGAGAAATCCTATGATAAACCTAAAGAAGTTTGGTGCCATGATGGCGAAGAAAATGTTTAAAAATCTGAACAAGTTGGCTACAAAAGAAGGTATTGGCAGTCAAAGTCCCATCCGAATGGTTTCGACGTACAAGCAAGTTTGGCCAGAAGGAGGAAAGCTAGCTCGATCGCTGGGGCTAGGGAGTTTAAGTTTGCAGTTGGAGAAAATTTCAAACTGGATCCTAATCAACGAAAGGTCTTCAGATCGAAGTTTGCATGAAATAGTATCAAGGACGAAAAATGGTCGAGGTACTTCTACAGGCTCAGGGTCCTTATGAGGAAGGTCTATTAGAGCTAAATGAGCCGAACTCCTAGAACCGGTTGATCAGGACTCTTCGAAGGACATGAGGATCAAACTAAAGTAAAGAAAATCCCTAGAAAATCAAAAAAAATAAAATCTGAGACTCTCTCGAAGAAACTAAGCAAGTAAAGATGATAAAAGGTGTGGATAATCAAAGAAAAAGATTCAGGAACTGACCTAAATCGACTGAAAAGAGCGAAAAGGTGGCAAGCTCGATGGAAAGCAGAGAATCCCCAAGAATCGAAGGAGTCAATGAAAGACGTCGGAGCCATGAAGCAAGAAGGAAGAAGGAGACCAGAGGAAAAGAGAGGAGACCTGAGCGAGATGAAACCCTCAAGAAAGAAGAAGAGCTTAAAAAGCCACGAGAGTCCAAGATGGTTATGAGTGCAGGTCTCCATCGATCAACCTCGGATCGATGCGTGTTCCACTCATCATAGCAATAGAATGGTAACAGGCAGAACCTTTATTACGCTGTACCTAGGGCAGCACTTCGATAGGAATTCCAAGAATTTATCTTTCTAGATCACCTTGTATTTAAAAAGTTTCGGTGCCAGTAAGGGAATAAAAAATGACTTCAGCACTCATAATTCTTTACTCCTTTCATTCAAACTTCGAACTTGTGAGTAGGAGAACTTTTGTTGGGTGTAAACCCTTTTTTTGTCGAAGTCCAACGAGATGCCGAGCCTTCAAGTGACTTCATCCAGCGAAGGCAGCCACACCTGATTCTGGTCGGTGAAGAATTTGCGCTCAGGCATTGAAACTGCAGACCTCCAATTTGAATTTATCGATCGATCTTCTGCACTCAGATTTCTAGCTCCTTCGGATATCCCCAGAACCTACAGGGTATTGTAGATTTCACCTGGACGAACTTGAACAGTGATGACAGCCCCCAGGCAGCTAAGTAATAGGTCTAATTATAGCTTGATTTGACCGATCTTAGTACTCTTTGAATCTCTCTCCAGCAAAAAACCATCCAAGCTGTTCGATATTGGACCAACATCGGATCAACGAAAGTCCTCTCCAGACGAACTCTCATAATATACTAAGAGTAGCAGACCTCGAGATTCCTGCATCAAGAACTTTGAACACGCAGGCAAAAGGACCTCATCTTCTTTATATCAACCTCCAGACGATCGAGCTTCGAAGGAATAAATAAACAAACCCTCTCCAAGCAAATCCCCTTCCACTCCTTCCAGGCAAATTCTTTCTAGCTGACGTCCTCCCCATTGATCTCCTTCCTGACACCAGCTGATTTCTTTTCTATCAACCTCCATCCATCCAAACTTCTTACATCAGCTAGGAGGGGACCCGTTGATATGTATTTGCTTCTTCAGCGAACCTCCTTCCAGGATTCTCCAATAGAATTATTTTCGAAGTTCTTCTCCTTCAGTCAGGCTTCTCCTTCCAGTAGAACCACTCCTGGATTCTTCTCCAGCATACTTCCTTCAAGATTTCTTAAATCGTAGAGCTTCTGAATTCCTTCCGACCGAACTTCCTACAATCTCCTAGAACGGTCTCCTCGCCTACGTAAATCCGGTTCTATACACAGCATGGACCAACTCGCACACAGACTAGCTTAGGAAAGTCTGAATTCCTTTGGAACTAATATAACTCAACATTTTTTATCGACCGACGTCTACTCCTTCGAACCTCAACTATTAAATTCCAACGAACTGACATGTCACGACAACAGACACTACTCTCCATAACAAACTCTACGTGGCCTCGAGCAGCCTACTACCAGATGGTTATAGCTATCGCTTTTAGTTTATTATAGGCTCTATCTATAAAAGAGACTCTCCAGATATATTTCTCTCTAGATCTCTCTTCTCCTTCCCCAAATTCTACTACTTTCTTTTCTGAGCACTCTGTTTCTATTGGTCAGAAGAGTAGACTTGATCGTTGGAGGATCTTGCCAGAGCCACCATCTCCAACTCTGGTTAGGACTTGCCTTGCAGGTTTTCGATGGTGACCTCATTTTCTCCAGCTTCAACTTGGTTCTGGCATCAACTAGATTCTACACCAATAAATAAGATAGATAGAGAAAGATCCTAAAGAGAGAAGGAGAGAAATCCTTTTCTCTCTTTTTTTCTTTTTCTTTTCTTTTCTTTTCTTCTTTTTCTTTCTTTTCTTTTCTTTTCTTCTTCTCTCTTGGCCAAACAAGGGAGGAAGGGGCTGGTGGCTTGTGTTCCGACTGGAGGTCGGAAGACCAACGTCGGCGAAGGCCAATAGTGGCAACGGCGATGGAAAAAGGGATGGCCGGTGATGATGTCTGGCAGGCAGAAAATCAAGAAAAGAAAGAAAAATAGGAGATTCTTTTTTGAGCTATTTTTCGCCCAAATCAGTGGTCGGCGGTGGTGCCCAAGGCCAAGGGAAAGAAGAGGAAGAAGGAGAGGAAGAAGAATTGGGGTCTTACCTTGGCTCCGGTGGCTTCTCTTCTTTGATTTTTGGCGAGCACGAATGAAAGGGCCATCGCTTCAATTGAAAGAAAAGGAGAGGAAGAAGAAGAGACGAGGGCTGGCTTGTCGTGTGAGATCTCTTGAGAGGGAGGGGTTCTAATTTATAGGACGAAGGAGAGGCCGAATCCTCCCCAAATTTGATTTTCTTCTTCGAAAATTTGGATGGAAGAATACCCTTAACAGAAGTCTTCTTCACCATTTTTCCTTACTTTCTTATTTTATTTATTTTCTTTTGATTGCTTTAAAACTCGTGCAGCCAGTCTTTAAAGGAATCAGGTGATCACATTAGTAATGAAATTTTGAGATTTTAATGATGGCAATCACATTGCTAATAATAAGTAATTTTATTTTTTTAATTTAGTTTTATTATTATTAGCAACAATAGGATACTTATTAGAGACGATAAAATGCCATCACTAATAAATAAAAAATAATTTTATTTTTTAATATATTTTTGTGATTATTGGCAATGGAAGAAAATTATTAGCGATGATTTTTTTATCACTAATATTAATTTTATTTTTTTAATTATATTTTTATAGTTATTAGCATCAGAATTAAATTATTAGTAATGGTATCTTGCCATTACTAATAAATTTATTTTGAAATATGATTATTAGTGATGAAAAAAATTATTAGCAACAACAAGCTACCGCTGCTAATAAGTTTATTTTAATATATAATTATTAATGATGGAAAAAATTATTAGCGATGATAATTTATCATAGCTAATAATTTTATTTTAACTTATAATTATTAGCGATAGATGAAAATTATTAGCGACGGTAATTTACCATCACTAATAATTTTATTTTAATAGATAATTATTTATGATGAAAGATACTTATTAGCAATGATAATTTACCATCGTTAATAAATTTATTTTAATATATAATTATTAGCGATAGAGAAAAACTATTAGCAATGATAATTTATCGTCGTTAATAACCTTTTCATTCTTATTTTTTTCCATAATGTGTCCTCGTTTTCCTCCACACCACCGTGCCCTCATTTTTTCACTCCCCTTGCCTATGTTTTTATCCCCCACCGCTTGCCCTCTGGTCCCCCCGCCACCCCCCTCTCTCCCTTGCCTCCCCTCAGCCCACCTTCCCTTGGACTCCAGCTCCTTGAGCCCCCAACCACCTCCCCCCAGCTACACCCAGCCCATCCTTCCTCGACCACCTCCCCTTGGCCCACCTTCCCCTATCTCTCCCTGGCACACATCCCTATGGTTGCCTACCCAAGCCCTCGGCCACCTCCCCTTGATTGCACTCGGTTTGCCTCTCCAAGCCTCTGACCGCCTCCCCCCTCCTACCTCCGGCTCATCTTACCCTGGCCGCCTCCCTGAGCCCCCAACCACCTTCTCCCGATTGCACCTAGCCCGCCTCCCCATAGTTGCCTCCCCGAGCATCCAGCCTGCCTCCCTCAGACTGTACCTAGCCCACCTTCCTGAGCCCCAAGCCACCTCTCCCCTCCTCCCCCAGCCCGCCTTACCCCAGCCACCTCCTGAAGCCCTGATCGCCTCCCTCCAGCTGCACCTAGCCCACCGCCCCTTAGCCCACCTTCCCCTAGCCACCTTCTCTCGACCACCTTCTTGAGCCTTCGGTTGCCTCCTCCTGGCTGCACCCAACCCACCTCCCTCCGACTCGCCTTCCCGTGGCCCACATCCCTACTTCCTCGTTTCTACAACCATCGCCTTAACCCTACCGCCCCTAGCCCATGGCCCCAACCCTGCGGCCTTTGACCCACCAGCTCGACCTCGTAGCCCCATCTACGTGCCCTCATCTTTGAGAATGTGTCCCTGAGCCTTAGTCCTTACTCGCCAGCCCATGCCTTCTTACATCTCAGTCTCTACATATTAGCCCGTGTCTCGATCCTGTACAGCAGCCCATGTCTTGGTCCTGTACAGCAGTCCGTCTTTTATTTTGAGTATTAGCGACGGCTAATACCATGTCTAAAAGTTATTTTTTATTTAAATTATGTTAATTAGGTCTAATTAGATATTAAAAGATTAATTAATTAAATATTAATTTAAATAATTAGTTAGATTTTTAATTAATTAATTAGTTATTTAATTAATTAATTAATTAATTAGTTAATTAATTAATTAGAAGTATGGAACTTGGGTCTCAGCATATAGAGTGCTTGGATCGAGAGAAGATCTGGACAGCATTGCAAGGATTGGGTCAAGATGTGCCCTGCATGCTCAGGCCTTGGGTTCTAACTGGCATCCAAGGTATCTAGCCCTCACATGCCCTGTGCGCTGAGGCTGATGATGTTATTCTTTAAAAATTAGTATTGCATGAAACCATAGACCTATTTTTTGATTAATTTATATATTCTAATTTAGTTAAATTAGTTTTAAATTAATAATTTTAATTTAATTACTTTTAAATTTTTGGGCCGAACTCAAAAAGGGATGTGGCCTGGTTTAGTTCGGCCCATTTTTAGTCCTCTTTACAATTCCACTCGGTACTTAATTTGGAACCCTTCAGGATGAGATTTGCCTGGATGCCATTCTGGTGTGCTCGCATGGCCTAGTCATCTGGCACGCTTTAAGTCTGCATGCACAGGATGTGCATCCTGACTATCCCTATTTGCAATGATATTTCTTCTATGATTATGCTTTTGGAAATACTACACTCATAGTTCAAGGATGAGCTCGGTGGCCTTGTAAGAGATGTGTCAATAGAGAAATGCATGATAGAAATATAATAGTTGCCTATTTATAAATGAGTGGATTTATGCTAAACTATAAGTATTAGTACCTACATGAAAAGATGTGCAAGACAATTATAAGAGCTTTGAAGGTTCTACTTGTCCAAGATCTTGCTGATGTGCAAGAGCTTAATGGTGACAGGCTTGAGCTAACATATTTGGTGTGTTTGATCTAATTATTGGTGAAAGTTCATGTAATAATCTTTTAGATAGTAACTGTCATAGCCATGATGAACTATAGAGTTACTATAGTGTTAGCCATGCTTATCCTCTATAAGGTTGCTACCTTCTAGAGGATAAGCAAGGCTATAACCATAGCAACCCTATAATCTATCATAGCTATCACAGTTGCTAGCTGAAAGATTATTATATGGACTTCCACTAATTACCAAATCAAACCCATCAAATAGGTTAATCATCTACTCAAGCCTGTCACCATTAAGCTCCTGCACATTAGAAAATGTATTAGATAAGTAGAGCCTTTGAAGCCCTTACAAAATATCTCCCATGTCTTCCCATGCAGGTACCAATGCTTATAGTTTGGCATAAATCCACTCCTATAAAATTAGACAACTATTGTATCCCTATCAGGCATTTCTCTATTAACACATCTCTTATAAGGACAATGAGCCCGTCCTTGAATTAAAAGTACAGCATCTTCAAAAGCATAATCATAGAAGTAAAGAATATCATTATAAATATGGACGGTCAGGATGCGCGTCCCGTGTATGCAGATTTGGAGCATGCCAGATGATCCTAGACTGTGTTAGCACATGAATTAAGTACCATTTTTAAGTTATTATTTTTAAATCTTACATTATTATTCATAATTATATAATTAATTTAGTGAATCTATTTATTTTTATTTTCAGACATTATACATCGTGCATTATAAGAAAAATGTTGTTCAACAACAAAAATTTTACAACGGACAGAATCCATTTCTAATCAATTGTTAACTAACAATGAATTTATAACGGAATGCTTAATTCCATTGTTAATATCAAAAAAATAAATTTACAACAGATTTACAATGGATTAGAAATGAAAAGTTTGCAATGGAATAACAACGGACTTAAAAACTGTTGCTAAATTTTGTAGGAGGTTCCAGCGTATTATTGACAACGGATTAGCAACTAAATATTATAAGAAATATGCGATTTTATAACAAAAATTTAGCAACAGACAAAATCTGTTTCTAATCCATTATAAATTGGCAACGAATTTGCAACAGAATATTTAATTTTATTGCTAATATTAAAAAAATAAATTTACAACAGACTTGTAATGGATTAGATACGAAAATTTTGCAACAGAATTAAAATAAATCTAAAAATAGTTGCTAAATATTGCAGAAGGTTCTTGCATATCATTGGTAATGAAATTGCAATGGATTAGTAATAAAATATAGCAAGAATTTATAACGGACTCAATTTTCATTGCTATTAGTTGGTTAAAAAAATTATAGATTTTTTTGATTAGCTTATAATGGATTTATAATCAAATTTATTCCATTGCTAATCTAGAAATAAAAAAAATTATAATGAAATTAAAATGATAATATTTACGTTGCTAATCTAGAAATAAAAGAACTCACTAGAAAGTAGATTTGCAACCAAATTTTACTCAGTTGCTAATTTAAAAAAATTAAAAAAATCTTAACTTTTATATAGTTTGATGTTCTCTTTCTCTTTCTTTTTCTCTCTCTTCCTCCTTCTCTCCTCAAAAAAATTTGCAACGAAATTGAATCGGCTACATTGCTAATTTGAAAAATAAAAAAAACTCACTAGAAACTGATTTTGTAATTGAATTGCAATAAAATTTTAGTTTATTATTAATTAAAAAATAAAAAAATATAACTTTCTATCATCATAATGTTCTCTCTCTTATTTTTTCTCTCTCCTCTTTCTCTAAAAATATAACTAATTCAGGCTCTATTATTGAAGAGAGATATGAACAGTATTGAATTTCGCAAGAAATAAAATGTATTAAAATAGATAAATTATTTGACATTTATAAGTTGACTTATTTGAGATTTTTTTTTTCAAAAGAAAAAAATAATAATTATAAAAATTTTAAGTTTGAAGTTCTAATTCATATGCTACATAATTATTTTATTATTCATATATTTAAGTTTCATCATGATTTATTATTTTTTAAAATAATTTATTTTATAAATATTTATAGAATATTTTAAATTTTTAAATAATTATAAAATTTAAAATTACCTATATTTAATTAGCACCCAGCAACATATTTTAAGGATATAAGTAGCAGATGCTGTAGCCTTAAATTCCCTCTCCCTCTCTCTCAACCGTGCGGCACCCCCAACCCCCCCGGCTGCCGTGCGACGCTGCTCCATGTGACCCCCCTCCCCATCGCCCCCGGCGCCGGCCCCGGCGCCCGCACCCGTGCCCCTTGCAACTCCGCGTGCCCCTCCTCCCCTACCTGGCAGCGGCGCCCGCACCCCACGGTAGCCGCTCCGCCGTCGGCATCTACCGCATCGTCTCCGAGACCTTCCGCCTAGGTCTCCAGAATGTCCGGTAGTTCGTCATGGGCGACGACGATACCGTCTTCATCCCCGACAACCTCGTCTGCATGCTCTCAGTTCGACCACCGCCAGCCCTAATACATCGGCTCCATCTTCGAGAGTCACCTCTAGAACATCTACTTCTCTTACGCCATGGCCTACGGCGGTGGGGGGGTTCGCCATTAGCCGCCCCCTGGCGGTCGCCCTCTCTCGCATGCAGGACTGCTGCCTCCACCACTACCCGGCCCTCTACGGCAGCGATGACCGCATCCAGGCCTGCATGGCCGAGCTCGGCGTCCCCCTCACCCGCCACCCGGGCTTCCACCAGTACGACGTCTACGGCGACCTCCTCGGCCTCCTCGAAGCCCACCCCGTGGTCCCGCTCGTCACCCTTCACCCCCTCGATGTCGTCCAACCTGTCTTCCCCGACGCCCCCTCCCGCGCTGCCGCGCTCCGCCGCCTCTTCGACGGGCCTATCCAGCTCGACTCCACGGCCATCTTCCAGCAGTCCATCTGCTACGACGCCGACCACCTCTGGACGGTCTCCATCTCGTGGGGTTTCGTCGTGCAGATGGTGCGGGGGGTGATGTCGCCCCGAGAAATGGAGATGCCCACGCGGACCTTCCTCAACTGGTACCGCCGCGCCAACTACACGGCCTACCCTTTCAACACCCGGCCCGTGGCCCGCAGTCCCTGTCAGAGGCTTTCGTCTACTACCTCTCCTCCGCCCGCTACAACGCCACCCGCCGCACCACCGTCACCGTGTACGAGCGCCACCGTGAGGTCCACGACCGTGCCGGGGGTGATGTCGCCCCGAGAAATGGAGATGCCCACGCAGACCTTCCTCAACTGGTACCGCCGCGCCAACTACACGGCCTACCCTTTCAACACCCGGCCCGTGGCCCGCAGTCCCTGTCAGAGGCCCTTCGTCTACTACCTCTCCTCCACCCGCTACGACGCCACCCGCCGCACCACCGTCACCGTATACGAGCGCCACCGTGAGGTCTACCCGACGTGCCGCTGGAAGATGGACGACCCCTCTGCCTTCGTCGATCGCATCGTCGTCTCCAAGAAACCCGACCCCTCGCTCTGGGACAGGGTAATTAGCATACATTATAGAATAACCTTATTATTCGGCTCAGTTTGGTTAACTACATATTATCGTTCATAGTGTTTGATGAAATGCTTCTCGTTGTCGTTGTTGTTGTCTGTGAAATGGACAGTCACTGAGGAGGAATTGCTGCAGGATGGTGTCATCACCGAGAGATGGGAAGAAGGGAAATAAGACGATGACAATTGATGTGGGCGTTTGCCGGGAAGGCGAGATTAGTGAGATCTAGATAGCTCCCATTTATTTGTCCCACTCTCACTCCTTAGCTCCTGTTCTTCTTTGTTTTGTTTCGGTACATATCTTCAGGTTTATGCCAATTTTCACTTGCTTATTTTTTTTTTTGCTGGTTCATGCATTTCAATATGGTATTTTTCTATCCATACATTCACTATGCAGTCTAATTTATGACCTTGCTAATGTAGAGCTCTAATGCCACTACAGATGTTATTAAATTAGTGCAGTACAGTATAGTAAATTATATTATTTTTAAAAGCCAGGTGATCTATTGGTCAAACTTGAAGTCAATGGCAGCTGGACTTTGCTAGAGTATTTGTTGGCATTAGCCCAGTAGGATGTTAGAGATGGGTACTTTCAGCATGTAACTTGATCTTACTAGTGGGAAACTTTTATCTAGGGCACCATAACTGCTTTGGAAAATTCAGGAAACTCAAATCCTCGCTCCAAGCATTCTTAGGATATTTATTTTCTTAGACCTGCACTGTACCCGCTCCTACATCCACTAGCAGTTCTGGCAACTGATAATTAGATATTCCTTGGTCTCTCCTACCACTGCCAAAGAATGAAGCGTGCTTATTTAAAGTGAGATTGCTTTTTTTTTTTAATTTTAATTTGAGGGAAACATTGATCATGCAATGAGTTCTGGTCATGCCTTGGATGCTTTTCTCATTAGTCTATTAATGCATATATTATCCGTTGATTTCTTTGTTGGAGCTTATATTATGTATGTATGTTTGTATTTGATACCTCTTTATGTTTCATTTGGTTTTAAAAAAAAATTGATTTTTATAAAATGTTTCAATTTCATTGTTCTTAATGATTTCTTGACATGAATTCCACCTCCATCTACTGAGGAAACCAACTATGCTAACTAATCAATAAAGAAAAAGAAAATAAAGAAAGAGTTGAATCTTTAGTTTTCTCTTTATGTGATTTAGTTGTTTGCCTGTGTGTGATTTGTTGGAGCTCAAGATCGCCATCAGCATGGTAGGTTTGTGTGTATGATTAGTAGAGTTTCTGGATGATTTTTGACTTAATTCTTTGTATCCTTTTCAAAGTTGTTCTGGTTATAGGGGTTGTTATTTTTCATGTTCATGTTGTGCCTGTCATTATTGTGATGATGTTGATTGCTTACCAGAAGTTTTCTATTCTATCTACATTGGTCACAATTTTGCTTGTCATAACAAGTAATTTAAGAAGCATAAGAAACTTCTTTTAATATATAATTCTATTCTTCAGTATTGTATATTAAATTTTGCTTGATAGATAACTAACCTTTGCAAAGTTTGTATGTTGTTAAAAAGAGCTCTGTTACATCAATTGATATTTATTTTTTTGCAAGTGAAACCATTTGAACTATCAATTGCCGGCTTCTAGAAGGCCTAATAAAGAATATGACCTGCAGATGCTCCAGACTTAATTATTCTTCACATTGTATGGATCATATAATGACATAGTGCAAGGGATATATATGTGTGTGTTTCTTGCTTAGTGTTAACATAAAGAATTTCATCTTTCTCCATCTCCCATAGATTTAATAATATTCATATTTTTCTTTGAATACTAGATCATTGAAACAATCTCTGTGCAAAGTAATGTCAGCAAGTGTATTTACAATTTAGGATAGATCATTTTTGAATAACAGGCAAAAACTCGTGTTTACCTTCAATTTCAAATTAAGTCTGAGAGTGAGCCACCATGGTTTGCTGTCTCTTTCATTGTCCCCTGTAGTGTCTCTGTACCTTTCTTTATGTATGCATACTAGTTCAGCATTGAACCCAGGGTACTATATGATGCTGAACTACTTAAGATGCTAGCCCACAACAAACTAGTTAATTTGACTTCTGATTTATTTTGTCGCTTGTTATTATGAAGTAACATTCTTCCTTTCTCAGTTTATTCAGTGACATGATTGCCTCATGCCTTGAAACTATAGTGCCTTATTAATTACATTAACACCAAGTGACTCCTTCCTTTTGTGTACTTATGATTTGTTAGATACTACTATCACTTATTATATTTTGTGTTGATATGCTATGAACATGCTGCAACTATCCATTTTCCATTCTCTCTTTCTATAATTAAGCCTCCACTTTGAAAGGAAGGCGAAGGACACGCCGTGGTGCCACAGAATAAATTATGCCAGTTTGTGCCCAAATTGTGCTTTTAAACTTGTATTTTATAGATTAAAGATATGAAATGAAGCAGCCATATTATCTTTCTTGCTATGTACTTATCATAATGCTTGTAGAAATAATTTCTTATTCAAATACAGGTGCCATCTTTTAATGTGTATATAGGTACTACTCCATGTATGGACATGTTGAGAAGTTGGCAGAGGAGATCAAAAGGATGCCTCATCTGTCGAAGGAGTGGAAGCTAAGCTATGGCTTTGTGCTGTTCGATCCATCCTAATATACTTTCAGTGTTTATACATTTAAAATATCTGCACTTATCATGGCTTTACTAGCTCTTTTTGACCAATATTTTTTTTCATCTGTCAAATCATGCTTTGAAAAATCAAAGAGATTTTCTGTCAAATACAAAAGTAGATTTGGATATCTAATTATGTGAACTACACTAGGTGATGAATCAACATGAATGGAAAAAGATGGTTGAATACATTTATTAGGTGATTTTCTTTATATAATACATCACCAATTTGTGTTGTTAACTATAGTTTATATGTAGTTCTTAACCAACTTATGTAGAATGCATTTTTGGTATTAACAATTTAATTTACTCCAATGAGCTTTTTCCACCTATTTAATTTATTGGGATGCACTGGATTTTATTTATATATTTTTATTAAAATACTTAAGCATGTTATGTGTACTTGTATTATAGGAATCATATGATCAGATTATGCATAGAAAGTATGGTAAAGATCCAACGACCCAAGCTCATTTTGATGTTGATTCTTGGGTGGAGGTGGCTGGACTGGGTAGAGTATTTAGATTGAGTCAGCATACATTTGTTTCTAGTAGTCCATCATCCATAGATGCATCTAGTACGGCAACCTCAAATCGAACAAGAAAGCATGATGATCCATTGGCTCAGGAGGTGCATGTGCTCAAGAATGATCTGCAGAAGATGAGCAATAGTTTAGAGGCGACACAACAAATCCTTTAGACTATGACCACTCCACATCCATCACCGACATCATCATCTTCTGCATCTAAGCATCTTGGGTCTTTAGAAAGAAATACTATCATAGTTCCTCCTTTAATTCCTCAGTCTGCATCATGAAATTGATCAGATATTTGGTGGATTGCTTCTTTTGGTTGGATACGCTTGCCAATGAATACATAGCATACTCCTATTGCACCATCTTCAGCTCCAAGAGGTAAAAAAATATCATTTTTATTTTTTCTTTACTTATACTTTTTTTATCATATTTTATTTTTTAATCTATGATGTTAGGCATCTACTTCGGAGCATCATGCATTGGGGGGTGATAGAGATGGACAAAACAGCGATGGCAGCGACATGCACCTAGGAACTCCATAGGCCTTATTTTTTATTATTTTTATTTTATGTATAAGAATCTTGTTGGATATATGTACTTTATCTTGATATTATGTGTACTTTATGCATGCTTGGATATACTATCCATACTTTTTAATATATATATTTTATTGAATTCTTGGTGTCAATGAATGAAGAATTGGTATTATTATTGAATGGCTTAAAATGATCATGGTTATTGTTGGATATAAAAAATAGTACTTTAGCAATGGAAAAAAATTTTAAAATTCATGAATTAGCAACGAATTTACAATACATTAGCAATGGACATTTAAAATTTGTGCAATGGTTTAGAAATAAAATTGCAATGAAATATTAAAATTTTAGCAATGTAGTAGAAACAAATTTGCAATGAAATTCAAAAAAATTAGCAATGGAATAGAAATGAAATTACAATAAAATACTAAAATTTTAACAACTGAATAGAAATCGATTTACAATAGAACACTAAAATTATAGCAACGGCTTTATAACAGAATAACAATAGACTAGTAATAAATATTTAAAAGTTTAATAATAAATTAACAACTGATTTACAATGAAAGAGCCACGAAAATTATTTAGTTCGCAAACTCGTTATTTAAAAATTAGCAATGGAATAATTCTGCTGCTAAAAAAAATTTAGCAATGGAATAGCTATAGATATGAGTAACATTGCTAATTAGCTACGAGAAATTTAATAACACACATAAATCCATTGCTAATCCATTGCTAAATAGTTTAGCAATGGATTAGCAATGGATTTTGTCCATTGTTAAGTAGTCTTTTTCTAATAGTGATGTCTTTCAGAGGTTGGAGCTATTTCAGCTAAAGATAGAGCTCTCGAGTAGACAGCGATCATGCAGCTAGCTTGCATGATTCCGCACCTTTCACATCAGGTTATAAACTCTAACACTTTAGATATTCTCATTTTTATTATTTTATTCTTTGCTAACTAATATAATATTTTTTATATTAGATATTTTACACTTAGGTTTGGATGATAGAGGGTCACCAGTGATCCCACAATCATATGCAGCAGTAATCGGTTCCCAGACATAGAGTCATGGTTGAGGATCCGCTCGGCTTGCGACACCTCCGACTCAACCAAAGGATAGAGTGCTCATCCACATTCAAAATCACTTGTAAGTACTATAACATCAATTAATATATTTAGAATTTAGTCATTCTAGAGTTAACATTTATTTTTCAAAATCAATTTTACAGTACATTTAGAGAGTCTGGAGTATCTTGTATGGTTATCGGCATCATTCGATGCTTGATGCCGGGGTTGATGAACAAGTTCTTCAACTGATCATCTGGAGCTCATGATGTAGTCTGAGAGATGTTTTGGATAAGTCAAAAATATTTAATTTTTAAATTCACTATTGGTTTATATTCTATTTATTAATATATGATTGCTTCTACTTGCAGAAGTATTATTGATTTGAGACTCCTAAGGATGAGGAGGCTAGCCATTAGACCATTGAGGAGGTGGCCACGCAAAGATTTTGGGATGGTTTGTATAGCCTTCAACAGTCTGCCATCGACATTCTAGTTTTCAGTCACCATCAAACTAGTGCTCCTATAGGGATCACTGGATATGGATGGATGTATGGGAGGCCCTTTACAACTACTAGAGTAGTGAGGAGTACTCCAATAAATGGCAAAGGGCCCGGCAGAATCGGACCGTCCAATAGGATCCGATCGGGCACATGGGTGGCTCCGTTGACATACATGTTGTAGCCAACAAATTGGTAAAAAAATCTATACCAAAATTCTTCAATAGAACTGCATGTAAAAACTCTTATATTTATGCTGTTGGTGCAGAATCTGGTTGACGCCGGATCGAGCTAGAGTGGAGGAGGATGAGGTCGCCGTCGGTGACCTGCAAAATAAAGTTCCATTCGGAGTCGGTGGTGGTGGCTTCGATAGGATCCTTCAATGGTCAAGTCAGCTCTTCTGGCCAACAAAAATGAAGTGCTCAGCAATGAGAAGTGTGCTTAGAGTTTTAGAGGGAAAAGGAGAGCTTAGAGCCTAGAGAAAGTGTATCTAGAGGGTTCCTTTTTATAGGTGGAGCTTATAGTGGATTGATGGTGATAGCTACAGCTGTCTGATAGCGGGCCACTCGAGGTCTGACGGAGTCAGTTACGGAGGGGGCGCCGTCTGCAGCGCTGCCTGTAGCGCTGCCTGCAATAGATTGATGGTGACAGCCATCGCCGCCCGGCAGCGGGTCGCTGTCTTCTGCAGCGGACTAATGGCGATCGTTCGTTGAGATTCAATAGCCATAGTTCTGAGAAAGCAGACGTTGGTTGGTGGACTTCGACGCATATCAATTTCAGAGAAGTTCGGACTCCTGGAGGAGTTCGGTCGAAGGGAAAGCTTGAAAGGAGTTTGGCTCCTATAGGCGTCTGATTGGAAGAGCGCGGAGGGAGTTTGGCTCTCGTAGGCATCTGACTGGAGGAGTGTGGAGGGAGTTCGGCTCTCGTGGGAGATCGATTGGAGCTCAACCGTTGAGAAGTTTGGCCGGCTGAAGGAGTTCGGCTAAGGCTCGATCGTTGGAGAGCTCGGAAGGAGCTCGATCGCTGAGGAGTTCGGTCGGCTAAAGGAGCTCGATTGAGACTCGGCCACTGGGGAGTTCGGAAGGAGCTCGTCCACTGAGGAGTTCGGTTGACTGAAGGAGTTCAGCTAAGATTCGGCCGTTGGGAAGTTTGGAAGGAGCTCGACCGCTGAGGAGTTCGATCGGCTGAAGGAGTTTGGCTAAGACTCGGCCGCTGGGGAGTTCCACCGGTTAAAGGGATTCGGCTAAGACTCGGCTGCTGAAGCTCTTCCATGGCTATCGGTTGCATTAGACTGAGCATCGGACTAGACTTTGGCAGGGGCGGAGTTTATCCCCAACAATAGTCCTCCCACTTTCAAGTTCGAAACTCGAAGGAAGGGAGTGCAGAAAAGGCGACTGTCGAAGTCCTCTTCTGGGCTCTATGCTGGTTCAGATTGAAGCTTAGGGGAGATCTCATCTCCAACTAAAGTTGATGTTGAAGTTGAAGCTCGAGGGAGATCTCATCTCCAGTCGAGGTTGAAGTAGATCTCATCTCCCCCTGCAGTCGAGGTTGACTCGGGGGAGATCTTATCTCCTGCAGCTGAGGTTGAAGCTCGGAGGAGATCTTATCTCTTGCAGCTGAGGTTGATGCGGGCGCTCAAGAGAGATCTTATCTCCTGTAGTCGAGGTTGGCCTGATCACTCGGGGGAGATCCCATCTCTTGCAGCCGAGGTTGAAGCTTGGGGGAGATCTTATCTCTTGCTGCCGAGGTTGATACGAGCGTCAGAGAAGATCTTATCTCCTGCAGTTGAGGTTGGCCTGGTCGCTCGGGGGAGATCTCATCTCCTACAGCCGAGGTTGAAGCTCGGGGGAGATCTCATCTTCAGCCAAAGTTGATATTGAAGTTGAAGCTTGGGGGAGATCTCATCTCCAGCTAAGGTTGAAGTAGATCTCATCTCCTCCTACATCGAGGTTGACTCAGGGGAGATCTTATCTCCTGCAGCTGAGGTTGAAGCTCGGGAGAGATCTTATCTCTTGCAGCTGAGGTTGATGCGGGCGCTCGGGGAGATCTTATCTCCTGCAGCCGAGGTTGGCCCGGGCGCTCGAAGGAGATCTTATCTCCTGCAGTCGAGGTCAGCTCGGGAAAGATCTTACCTCCTGCAGTCGAGATTGATGCGGGCGCTCGGGGGATATCTTATCTCCTGTAGCCGAGGTTGGTCCGATCGCTCGGGGGAGATCTTATCTCCTACAGCCGAGGTTGAAGCTCGGGGGAGATCTTATCTTCTGCTGATGTAGACTTCGAAGCTCAGCCCTCGACTTTGCTCACGTTGGGATGAGGTTCTCCTCCTGTTCCTAACGAGCTGTGGGGGCACATAAGGGCCGTTATCAGGGCCTCTCCACCCATCTCGTCTAATGAAAGAGGCCTTTGGCTTTGCTCACGTTAGGACGAGGTTCTCTTCCTATTCCTAACGGGCTGTGGGGGCACATAAGGGCCGTTGTCAGGGCCTCTCCTCCCATCTTGTCTAATGAACGAGGCCTTCGACTTTGCTCATGTTAGGATGAGATTCTCCTTCTGTTCCTAATGGGCTGTGGGGTTACATAAGGGCCGTTATCAGGGCCTCTCCCCCCATCTCGTCTAATGAATGAGGCCTTCGACTTTGCTTGCGTTAGGACGAGGTTCTCTTTCTGTTCCTAATAGACTGTAGGGATACATAAGGGCCGTTGTCAGGGCCTCTCCCCCCATCTTGTCTAAAATGAACGAGACCTTCGACTTTGCTCGCGTTAGGATGAGGTTCCCCTCCTATTCCTAGCGGACTGTGGAGGAACATAAGGGTCATTGTCAAGGAGAGAGCTTTGCTCGCGTTAGGATGAGGTTCTCCTCTTGTTTCTAATGGGCTGTGGGGGCACATAAGGATCATTATCAGGGCCTCTCCTCCCATCTCGTCTAAAATGAACGAGGCCTTCGACTATCGAGGTTGGCGCGGTCGCTCGGAAGAGATCTTATCTCTAGCCGAGGTTGTCACGGTCGCTCGAAAGAGATCTTATCTCTAGCCGAGGTTGACTCGGACGCTCGGGAGAGATCTTATCTCTAGCCGAGATTGTCGCGGTCGCTCGGGAGAGATCTTATTTCTAGCCGAGGTTGACACGGGCGCTCGGAAGAGATCTTATCTCTAGCGACTTTGACTGGCTTATGTTAGGACGAGGTTCTCCTCTTGTTCCTAACACGGCCACTATTGACTGCTTCTTCCCTGTCATCACATAGTTTTTGCACCAAGAAATAATATTATCGAAATGGATGAATTTTATCGAAAGAAAGTTACTACCAGTGCATCTCCGGATCGTGAGAGCGTTGTTCCTCTGAGTTTCTTCAGACGATAGGCTCCGGGATCTGACGACCTCCTCTATTTCGTGCTGGCCTCCTCAATTTGGAGCAAGCTTCTCTTGGCTTTGACGTTGGGAGATGATGGATCGCCGAAGTACCAAGCTCCTTCCAGACGTGGCGTCGATGACATGGGAGGCGACCGACCTTTTTATTGTTCCTCCATCATTGGTGGTTCTGACCATGGCAGCGCCCTCGGCCGATCTTCTTCTGCTTCAGGCTAGCATCTGAGGAATCGACCCAGTTGACCTCTCCCGACGAGCTCCTCGATTTCATCTCGGAGTTGAACGCATTCTTCAACATCATGGCCATGGTCGCGATGGTAGAGGCAGTACTTGCTTTGATCGTGCTTGTTTGGGGGAGATTATAATTCTTCTGGTCTTGGCAGCTGGTTCCTAATTTTCGTCGGAACTTGAGCCTTAGAAGCATTGAGGGGGGCGTAGTTGTGGAACCTTCTAGGGGGAGGACTCATTCGCGCCCTTCTGTCGGGGCTTCCTTGATGACGAGCTCGAGAAGGAGTTCGACCTCGCTTGCACCTGGAGGGAGGTCGTGAGCACAGCTGAACTTCTTTCTGCCCTTCCGTGAAATCTCCTGGGGGAGAACTTCATGTCTCTTTGTCGGGGCTTCCTTGATGATGAGCTCAAGGAGTTCGGGCTCGCTTGCGGCCGGGGGAAGTCTGTGAGCGCGGTCGAACTTCACTCAACCCTCCATCGACGGTGGGTTTATTATACTCGTCCGTTCGTCGCTCTCCTAAGGCTTCTTCATCCTTCACCTTGAAGGCTTCTTTCATACGGACATATCTTTCGGCCTGAGCCAGCAGATCGACGAAGTTCCTGGGATATTTCTTCTTTAGGAAGAACAGTAAGTCATTCTTCTGAAGGTCATCCTTAAGTGCGGCCATCGCAACAGACTGGTTCAGGTCCCGAACCTCCAATGCCACGGCGTTAAACTAGGTGACATAAGTTCGGATGGATTCTTCCTACTTCTGCTTGGCATTCATCAGGGAATCCGAACCTCGGCGCGGACGTTGGCTACTGATGAAGTGAGCCACGAACTGATGGCCCATCTGATCAAAAAAGAAGATCGTACTTAGCTCCAATGTTAAGTACCAGTTTCTCGCTGCTCCTTTTAAGGTAGATGAAAAGGCTCGGCACAATATGGCGTCTGGTACACTATGGAGTAGCATCATGGTCCAGAAGGCCTCTACATGATCAACTGGACCAGAAGTTCTATTATAGCTTTCGAATTAAGGGAGCTCGAAGTTCGGTGGGATAGACTCTTGCATAATTTGGAGGGAGAAAGGAGGATCGATGCAGACGTCGTCAAGGTGAGCTGGGGCGACGTGGCTGAGCTCCTCAATCCACCGGTCCATCTCTCGTAGTTTATGATCGAGGGCGTCATCTTGGTTACAGATCTTAGGGGGCTTTCGATTACAAATGGGGAAGGTCTCCTCCAGAGGAGAACCATGATCCGAACATGAATCCTCTGCTCTCTATTTTTCCTTCCTAGGGATGATGGATACGCTAGCCCGAGTAATCTTCCTCGGGATCGGTTCTCAACATCCTGATGGTAGGTTTTCTGGCAGAGTCACTGTCGGAGGCTGCCGCATAGCCTGCACCATCTCGGTGAGGTCCTGAACCCGCTGCATCAGCAGGTTGGACTGCTCTGTATCTACCATGGCTATGGATGGAACCTGAGTTGCCGGGGCTGAAGTGGGAGCAGATGGATCTGGACGGGATCGAGCCATGAAGGTCGTCGATCGTCAGGTTGAAGCTCTCCTAGGAGGTATTTTCTCTCGGAAAAGAACTCTAGAGAGGAAGAAGAGAGATCTCCGGAGAGGGAAGAGAGAAATCATCGCTGAGCACTCCTTTAAGAATAATGGGGCCTCAAGAACACCTCAAGAACAGAGGCTCCCTTCTTCTAGCACCAAATCTGTTGGTATAGAATCTGGTTGACGTCGGATCGAGCTGGAGTGGAGGAGGACGAAGTCGTCATCGGTGACTTGCAAAGCAAAGTTCCGTCCAGAGTCGATGGTGGTGGCTCCGGCAGGATCCTTCAATGGTCAAGTCAGCTCTTATGGCCAACAGAAATGGAGTGCTCAGCAATGAGAAGTGAGCTTAGAGTTTTAGAGGGAAGAGGAAAGCTTAGAGCTTAGAGAAAGTATATCCGGAGGGTTTCTTTTTATAGACAGAGCTTGTAGCAGGTTGATGGTGATAGCTGCAGTTGCCTGATAGCAGGCCGCTCAAGGTCTGACGGAGTCAGTCATAGAGGGGGGGCGCCGTCTGCAACAGATTGATGGTGACAGCCATCACCGTCCGGCAGCGGGTTGCTGTCGCCTGCAGCGGACTGATGGCGATCGTTCGTCGAGATTCAATAGTCGTAGTTTTGAGAAAGTAGGCGTTGGTTGGTGGACTTTAGCGCATATCAATTTCAGAGGAGTTTGGACTCCTAGAGGAGTTCGATCGAAGGAGAAGCTCGAAAGGAGTTCGGCTCCTATAGGAGTTCGGTGAAAGCTTGGAAGGAGTTTGGCTCCTGTAGGTGTCTGATTAGAAGAGCGCGGAGGGAGTTCGGCTCTTGTAGGCGTCCGGCTGGAGGAGTGCGGAGGGAGTTCGGCTCTCATGAGAGATCGATTGGAGCTCAACCATTGAGAAGTTCGACCGGCTGAAGGAGTTCGGCTAAGGCTCGGTCGCTGGGGAGTTCAGAAGGAGCTCGACCGCTGAGGAGTCTGATCGGTTGAAGGAGCTCGGCTGAGACTTGGCCGCTAGAGAGTTTGGAAGAAGCTTGGCTGTTGAGAAGTCCGACCAGCTGAAGGAGTTCGGCTAAGACTCGATCACTGGAGAGTTCGGAAGAAGCTCGATCGCTGAAAAGTCCGACCGACTGAAGGAGTTCGGCTAAGACTCGACCGTTGGAGAGTTCGATCGGTTGAAGGGATTTGGATAAGATTCGACCGCTGAAGCTCTTCCGTGGCTACCAGTTGCATTAGGTTGAGCGTCGGACTGAACTTTGGCAGGAGCAAAGTTTATCCCCAACATATGCTTTAATTAATTTAATGTTATTATTTACTTATTATAGACACAATAGCTGGGTCATCTATCAGGCTAGCTGCGGTTGTGGGAGGCCATACACCAGTTTAGGAGGAATGATGATTACTTAGATTTTAGGTCATGATAGATCATGATAAGAATTTCAAATTGTGTTTATTAAGTTGTTACAGGATCCGAAATATATATTAGAACTAATATATTTTTGAACTATGTAGACGAATTATATGGAGTACGTTGTTGCGTGGTATGGCGATGACCCATCCACTCAGCCCCTCGTTGACCTTGAAGGATGGCTCAAGGTCACCGGAGGGGTGAATAGGAGCTAGATCATAGGATTCGATCATAGCTTCAACCCTTTAGTGGCTCGATAGTCTTCGACATCCTCATAGGCTTCGACATCCTAGACTTGGAGGGATACGCACGTGGAGAAGGTCGTGTAGAGGCTTCTGAGCTAGCGAACTTAGAGCTTCCAGGATGCTGTCCGTGATATGGTTATGGAGATTCTTTAGGATCCGCAGCTATACAACTAGCTAGGCTTGTTGTCCTAGCTATTAATTCTACTAGTAAATTTTTTTACTTATTTTAAGTTTTCATATTTAGAAGCTTCACATATTTAAGCTTGAGTCAGGAAAGAGGATGTAGGGGCTAAAAATTCAATCTAACCATCCACTTAATAGGTCAGGGATGTCTACAGCTTCATGTTATCGAATAAAATATATAGGAATAATCTGTTCGAGAATCAAAGAAGTATATTGAAAGATATGCCTCTATATCAAAAGATATGTCTTCGTATCAAAATTTATTAATAATATTTTATTTTTTTTTATTTTAGGATGCTGGAACATCTGGCTCTCATCCACAAACTACTGGAGAGAAGTAAGAGGATAAGGAGGAGAATTTGACCTAATTTTTTTTATTTTAATATATATATTTTTTATATTACTTATAAAATTGTATAATTTATATTTTAAATATAATATAATTAATTTTTTATTTATAATTATTATATTATTTTTGTGTTTTAACTATAATAGATATTAGGAACCATAATTGATTGTCATTAATTAAAATATATTTTAAAAAATATTATTACTAATTTTTAAAAAAATAAAATTAAGTATTATTGATGTAATTAGCATTGGCTTAAGCCAACACTAATAATTATTAGTGATGATATTAGCGACAAAAAAGCCATCACTAATTATTTTTAAATTTTTTTAATATTTTATTTAAAAATTAGATTATAAATAGTGATAAAATATAGCCGTCATTAATATCATCATTAATAACTAGTATTAGCGACGACTAAGTAATCTATCGCTAATAGTCGGAATAAGTGACTAGATTTTTTCGAACCATCAATTAACGATGGGATGTCGTTACTAATAGTATTAGCAATAGCAATACATCTACTAGTGATGGCAATTAGCCATCGCTAATAATCCAATTTCTTATAGTGATAAGGACTGCTGCGAAGATCTTGATCTGTTTGTATGCAAATTTCTTTCCCAAATAGATTCGTGGGCCAGTCTGCAGATGAAAGTTCGACAAGTTATTTTTAAGATTAAAATAAGATAGGTAATAAATCTGTTATGGTGGTAATAAAATACCTCAGATCGACTGATATATCCCAGAGGTACCTCAGCTCAATCCTGATGAGCGCTTGTGGATCAGGATATTACTATAACATCCTCTGAACATATGACTAATGCCGGAGGGCCGATCTGATCCAATATTTATGGAAACACCCTGACTGGCACCTATCCTTTTTAAATCACCTCGGATAAGAAAGTCTTCCATGGATTGACTGTAGTACTAATCATGTCGTAAACAGGCTGTCATCTACTCGCACAAAATCATCGACGATAAATTGGGAATCCTAATCACACCAGTAACTGTCATTCCATTCGAAAGATTTTCAGAAATCTCGTCATGACGAGATTAGTGGCCCAAAATCAGCAAAATAACGTAACCATCGTGTAAAACTTTTTCACAAATACCATGAACCTCGAGGATCCAGGTAAGTAAGAAATCCCTCTTAAAAGAAATTATCTCTTGCTTGTTTCTAACTTGAGCGTCGGAGGGTCCTCACCAGAGACAACATTCCCTAGTCTAGACTTTGTTTTGCAGGTTCTCAAGTTTGTCTGCACAAAGCCATTCCTCCAATTCTGAAGCCGACGGTTCTCAGCAGTAACAGATTGGCGCTAGAAGGAGGGCGGCTAAACTTTTAGCCTACCATAATTTCTATGAAAAGTTGATCGTCCGATCTTTAAAGATCAAATCAATCCACAACAAATAACAATGGCTTCAAAAAAGGCCTCATCCCGTCTCAACAACGTCGCTGAGGCCACCACCTCACAGCAACTGGACCTGAGGATTGATGATCATATTCAGCCCCTTGCGGTGGAAGTCTCTCCACCCGTCCAATCGGCCCATGTTACCATGGACCAATTCAACTTACTCCTTCAGCAGGTTCACTCCCTACCGACCGCTGTCCAAGCGGTCCAAATGGTGATCGCGCTTTCCTCAATAGCGCCGTAGTCAAATTTGATTGCTCCTACTCCACCCTCAATGGTGCAATCGATGCCTCCGGCGGTCCCACTCGCGCCACCAGTGGTGGCGCCGATTCAGCCGTCGGCATTCTTTCAGCAAGTCGCACCCACACTATCACCTCCATAAAGTCCTAGGCAGGGGTGACCCCATCCACGATCTCTTAGCCCATAATCAGGGCACGGTTCTACTCTCGACCGCCATTCTTCCTAGCAGTTTGAGGCCCTCACCAACCAGGACATGATGATTGAAAGAAAACTTCAGGAGTTCGATAAGAAACTCGAAGCTCTGGATAAGACCTCCTCTTCTCGACTTTTTGACGGTCTTAGCGGTGAGCCACCATTTGATGAGAGGATCCTATGAAAATTGCCATCCCTTAGATTCAAGCTACCTCAGCTCGAGACCTACGACGGGACTGCCGATCCCGTCGATTACATTGAAACTTTTAAGGTAGCTTTGCTCTTTCAAGGAGCATCAGATGCTACTCTCTACCAGGCATTTTCCGCCACTCTCAAGGGGCAGCTCGGCAATGATACTCAAATCTGAAATCTAGCTCGATTCATTCTTTTGATGAGTTGAGCCAATCTCTGACGGTATATTTTGTCAGCAGCTACAGGCAGTAGAAGCGATCCGACTATCTGTACACCATCCATCAGAGGGATAGTAAGTCGATCCGCAGCTATCTGAGCTATTTCAACATGGCTATCCTATAAGTCCACGATCTTGACCACTCGATCGCGATGTCCGCTTTTATGGCTAGATTGCAGAGAAACGATCTGAAGAGGTCATTGGTGAAGTCTTATCCAAAGGACTTCAATGGTATGCTGGAGAAGGCGAGGAAGTATACCAATATCGAAGAAGCCTTCATCGAAGCCTCTCCCATCAATGGTGATCAGATGGGGTCGAATAAAGAGCGCCCTCCCTCGAAAAGGAAGTCCTACCGACGGTGCTCTCGCTCTCCACCTAGGAAGAATAAAGGTGAAAGCTCTTTCCAGAACCGCCGATCTCCTAGCCCACCACGGCGTGATCGACAGTGGTCTCCTCCAAGGCGTTTCAAGAACTATATGCCCTTGAATGCCACCCGAGGAGAAGTTTTGATGCAAATCCAAGACCAACTCCCCCAACCTCCAAAGATGTGGACCGGTTTGGAACGTTGAGATACTACGAGGTTTTGCTTCTATCATCGTGACCACGGTCACAACATTGAAGACTGTCGCCTCTTTCGCGATGCCATTGAAAGGTTAATTTGGGAAGGAGGGCTTGAACGCTTTGTTCGTGAAAGAACCCCATCACGATGGCCCCAACCAAGGGCCCGCTAGCCACCTCCTCAGCCGCAGCAATAAATACCAATGCCCGTGTAGGAGGAAAGAGATCCAGTGGTAGCGAAGGAGTGACCTCTTCGCGGAGAAATCCATATGATTACTGGGGGATCATCTGAAGAGGCAGCATCAAAGAAGCCCAGACGTGATGACGGGCCTCAACAATAAATAACTTTCACTGAGCAGGATGCAGAGGGTGTACAATAACCACACAATGATGCTGTGGTTGTTTCTTTAAATATTTCTAATTTCAATGTACACCGCATACTTGTCGATAATGGAAGTTCAATTGACATTTTGTACTTTTCTTTCTTGTCCCTCATGGGACTCTCTTCTGATCGATTAATTTTATTTGACGTGCCGATCTAAAGATTTTCTGGCAGTACTATAATGCAGGAAAGAATGATCGATCTACTCGTAACCGTAGGCACTCCACCTCAGTAGGTGACCATACAAGTGGACTTCCTTATCGTCAAACTTTCCTCTGTCTATAATGCCATCCTCGGAAGACCAAGTTTGTGGAAACTCAGGGCTGTCGTATCCAGCTATTATCTCCTGATCAAATTTTTGATAGCTCACGATGTGAAAAAGATTCGGGGCAACCAAACCATCACCCGACAGTGTTTTGCTGTTAAGCCCTAATAGAGGACCCTGCGGGAAACCAATTAGAGTTCCCAATAGGGCTGGATGCACGTGACAACCTTACAGAAAATCGAGTTCAACCATCTGATGACTTTCAGGATATGCCACTGGAGAAGAAGAATCCTCAGCAGACTGTGAAAATTGGGTCTTGCCTTGATTAGGTAATAAAACACCAACTGATCGATCTTTTGCAGGCAAATGCAGACCTTTTTGCTTGGTCATCCGCTGATATGCCGGAGATCGACCCATCGGTAATGGCTCATTACCTGAAGGTGGACTCAACTTGTCATCCAGTAAAGCAGAAGAAGCGAAGCTTCGCCCTTGAACGTCAAAAGGCAATTACCGAGAAGGTGGACAAATTAATAAAGGCTGGTTTCATTCGGAAAGCTATGTACCCAGACTGGTTGGCAATTGCTGTTCTGGTAAAGAAAGCAAATGGGAAGTGGTATATGTGCATCGACTTCACCAATCTAAATAAAGCCTGTCCTAAAGACAGCTACCATTATTGTGAATTGATCAACTGGTCGATGCTACTTCTGGACATGAACTCTTTAGCTTAATGGATGCCTTCTCAAATTACAACCAAATCCGGATGGCCTTGGAAGATGAGGAGAAAACGGTCTTTATTACTAACCGTGAGCTCTATTGTTACAGGGTGATGCCTTTTGGACTAAAAAATGTAGGAGCCACATATCAAAGATTGGTCAACAAGATCTTCAAAGATCAGATTGGCAAGAATATAGAGGCTTATGTCGATGATATGCTGGTGAAAAGCCAGTTGATACCTAATCACATGCATGACCTCCGCGAAACATTCGACATACTTCGGCGATACTAAATGAAATTGAATCCCACGAAGTGTGCTTTCGAAGTCACTGCCAGCAAGTTCCTCAGTTTCATGATTTTTCGTAGAGAAATCGAGGTGAATCTAGAGAAGATTAAGGTGATCCTGAAAATGTCACCCCTAAAGACGATAAAAGAGGTATAGAACTTGACTGAAAAAATTGCCTCTCTTAACCATTTTGTTTCTAGGTCAGTTGAAAGATACCTCCTGTTCTTCCAAATGCTCGAGCGATCGGTGGATTTTCAATGGATCCTGAAGTGCAAGGAGGCCTTCGAGGAGCTAAAAAGATATCTCAGTTTCCTGCCTCTGCTCACCAAACCATTGCCAGGTGAGGAGCTTTACCTCTACCTTGCTGTATCACCCACGGCAATCAGTGCGGTCCTTGTCCAGGAAGAGGGACGAATTCAGAAGCCTATATACTACATCAGCAAGGTCCTCCACGATGCGGAGATCTGATATGCAAAGTTAGAAAAGATTATTTTTGCGCTGATTATTGCAGCAAGAAAACTCTGACCCTACTTTCAAGCTCATACCGTGATAGTGCTTACGAACCAGCCTTTGAAGTCGGTACTGCATCAGTGGAATTCTTTTGGATGGATAACAAAGTGGGCTTTGGAGCTCTCAGAGTTGGATATTCACTACTGGCCAAGGCCATTCATTAAGGCCCAAATTTTGGCTGACTTTGTTCTCGAATGTATGATACTGAGCGAGGAGCCTCCAGAAGAAAACTCGATGACTAGATCTGAAGACTCTGCAAGCTCACAAAGCAATGAAGATTCGAAGCCGAATCAGGGAGATCCGGGGGAAACATGGGTATTGCACACTGTCAGCTCCTTGAGCTCAATAGGATCAGGAGCTAGAATTATCCTTTTCAGTCCAGATGGGGATGTGGCAACATACGCTATCCGCTTTGAATTTTTAGCTACCAATAATGAGGTGGAATATGAAGCCCTGATCACTGGATTGAGAATTGCTCAGCAAATCGGAGCCCAATGCCTGAAAGTGTACGACGATTTCAAGCTTGTGGTGGGGCAAATAAAGGAAGAATACGAAGCTTGAGAGAAAAATATGAGGAAATACCTCCAAAAGGTAAAAGATTTAACCTCATGCTTCAAATATTTTGACATCCAACAGGTCCCCCGGATGCAAAATATTAAGGCAGACACTTTATCAAAGCTTGCATCTTTGCTGTCCGCCGATCTAGGGAGAAAAACCTACTTCAAAGTTCTAAAAACTTCGAGTTTAGAAGAGCCCCACACAATTTAGCAAATCAATGAAGAGCCTAACTAGATGGACCCCATCATAAAATACTTGAAGACAGGAGAAACAACACTAGACCGCAAAGAAGCTCAAAAGGTTAGGAATCAAGCAACCAGATATATATTGCTCGACAACGACCTGTACAAGCGATCTTTCTCCTTGCCACTTCTGAGGTGTTTGCGTCCTTTGGAGGTTGATTACGCTATGCGGGAGGTTCATGAAAGGATCTGTGGAAACCATCTTGGGGGTCGATCCTTATCTTACAAAATTCTTCAGCAAGGATATTACTGGCCAACAATGCAATAGAATGCTCAGAATTTCATCCGGAGATGTGAACAATGTCAATGCAACAATCGGGTTCAGTGTCAGCCCACATCTCTCCTGACTCCCATTGAATCCCCTGGTCTTTCATCCAGTGGAGATTGGACATTTTAGGCTTGTTTTCTCGAGCTTCTGACCAATGAAAATTTCTACTTGTGGCCATTGACTATTTTATCAAGTGGGTAGAAGCCGAGTCTTAGCTCAGATCACAGAGATGAAAGTCTGAGATTTTATTTGGAAATCAATCATTTGCCGCTGTGGACTTTCGAAAGTATTGATTTCAGACAATGAGAGATAGTTCAGTGGTTCCCGGCTAAAAGACTTCTATGAAGATTATGGGATAGAGCAGCGCTTCACTTCAGTAGGCCACTCATAAGTGAACGGAGAAGTGAAAGTGACCAACAGAACCTTTCTTCAAAGTCTTAAAGCTAGATTAGATGAAACTAAAGGATCGTGGGCAGAAGAACTCTACCACATTCTGTAGGCCTATCAAACCACTGAAAGGCTCCCAACAGATGAAACGTCCTTCAACTTGGCATTTGGCACTAAGGCCGTTATACCTATAGAATTTGGACTCCCCTCCGTCAGAGTCGAAGAATATGACGAGGATACTAATCCAATTTGACTCTGAGCCAATCTTGATCAAGAAAATCATAGAACGAACAGTGGTGAGGATGGTCGCATATCGACAGAAGGTTGTCAGATATTATAATTTTCACATCAAGGCAAAAGAATTCCAAGCCGGTGACCTTATCCTTCAGAGAGCAGAAGTATCAAAGCCAACTGAGTAAGGAAAGCTTTCACCCAACTGGGAAGGACCCTATTAGATCGATGAAGTTGTGCAACCAGAAATTTATCAACTAAAATAACTCAATGGGACCCTCTTTCCTAGGCCATGAAATTCAGCTAATCTCCGGATGTACTACCAATGAAATGAATGAGTAGCTTTCTAAGTTTAACTACTTTCTTTATCAGATAAATATTTGCGTAGCTATCGAACTGAAAAAGAAAGTCTGATAAAATCCTTTTGTTCGGGATACTCATAAGCGAGTTCCTCAGATCGAAACCACTTTAGATAAAATTCTTTTATTTGGGATACTCAACAGCGAGTTTCTTATATCGAAACCGCTTCAGATAAAAATTTTTTGTTCGGGATACTCAACAACGAGTTTCTTAGATCGAAATCATTTTGGACAAAATTTTTTGTTCAGGATACTCAACAGTGAGTTTCTCATATCGGAATTACTTTCGATAAAATTTCTTTGTTCGGGATACTCAACAGCTAATTTCTCATATCGGAATCACTTCGAATAAAATTCTTTTGTTCGATATACTCAACAGCGAGTTTCTCAGATTGAAACTGCTTTCGATAAAATTCTTTTGTTTGGGATACTCAATAGCGAGTTTCTCAGATTGAAATTGCTTTCGATAAAATCTCTTTATTCGGGATACTCAATAGCGAGTTCCTCAGATCGGAACCACTTTGGATAAAAGTTTTTTGTTCGAGATACTCAACAGCGAATTCCTTAGATCGAAACCATTTCGAATAAAATTTTTTTGTTCGGGATACTCAATAGCGAATTTCTCATATCAGAACTGCTTTCGATAAAATCTCTTTATTCGAGATACTCAACAGCGAGTTCCTCAGATCGGAACTGCTTTGGATAAAATCTGTTTGCTCAGGATACTCAATAGCAAGTTTCTCAGATCAGAACTATTTCGGATAAAATTTCTTTGTTCGGGATACTCAACAGCGAGTTTCTCAGATCAGAGCCACTTTCGATAAAATTTTTTTGTTCAAAATACTCAACAACGAGTTCTTCAGATTGGAAATGCTTTCGATAAAATTTCTTTGTTCGGGATACTCAACGATAAGTTTCTCAGATCGAAACCACTTTAGATAAAATTCTTTTGTTCGGGATACTCAACAGCGAGTTCCTCAGATCGAAACCACTTCGGATAATTTTTTTTCACTCAAAATATTTAACAACTAGTTTCTTAGATCAGAACCATCTCAGACCTACTCGGTTAAAGAAACCCACACGGGTTCAAGGTTCCTTTGATCGGGATAGTTAACAATATAGATAGAACATAAATAAAGTGTGATGTGAAGGAAACAAAAGCATTTTATTTCATAAAGCAAAAGCTTTTACAAGAGCAATGACTCGATTGCTTTTACAAAGAATAACAGTGAATAACTTGGATGGAATTACAAAAGCATAACTCTGATGCGAAGACACGGTCAAAAAGCCTGACGAAGTTGAGGCCATCGATATGCAGAAGAAGCTCCTCTAAAGACTTAAGGCTTTGGGATCCCATAAAGGGTATCCAGATTCGTGGAGGTGCGAGATCCGAGGTGATGGACTTTCCATAGATGCCGAGTCAGGTACTTTTGAAGTCCATGACTATACGACCCAGCCTTGAAATCTCTTCCAGCTGCTTGGACATATGCCCTCTATGCTATAGGGGTGGCACAACCTCAAACGCTATCACCTGAGCCGCCAAAAAGTGGCAATGATGGAGAACCTGACGAGACCGAGGTAAAGTTTGCTTAAAATCCAACTCTACCCCGAACTTGGAACAAAGAACCCCTCCATCAAATGTAGATGCATGATAGATAATTTGGGTAAAGCTTCTTAATATGACTTCGAAGAACTCCTTCAGTGCCCCAGTCATAGTTTCTGGGAACATAATAGCTGAGGGAGCCTTTGAAGCATAAGATTTAAATTTTATATGCTCAGGTGGTGGCTCAACCCCCTCCTACTTTCCTGCAAGGATGGCACAACCTCAGGCCTCTTTGAGTAAGTCACGAAATTCTATCCTTTCAGAGCCAGAGAATTGTAGTAAAGCTCTCAGGACCGAGCGAAAGACCATCCCCTACAGGCGAAGCAGGATTATGAAGATCTTAATATCAAAAGCGAAAGTATATGGATGATCTAGAAGTCCTCAACACTGAGAAGACTAGAGGTTTAAACTAAATACGGGCAGACCTCTCATCAGCTATACAAATCTTTCTTTTACGACAATCTTTTGGAATCCCAGCTTTAAGAGGACTCTGATCGGTTCCTGAAATTTAAAGCATTGACCATCTAGCACCAAGTCTATATACTTGAAAATTTTATTGATATAAAAGAAAATAATTACATACCAAAAGAGTTGAATCGACTGATCCTAATATTGAATAGAATCTGCTCGGATAGCAACTCTTTCAACTCTGGAATCTCATAATTTCGTAGGATCTTCAAGTCTTGTTCTAAACGTGGACCGGTGGATCCTTCAATAGATTCTTCTGCAGCTCTTCCCAATCGATGAAATCCCAGTCTTCTCCTAAAGTTTGAGAAACAAACAAAAATTGGATCTTCCATCCATGAACGACAGAAGTAGCGCCCCGAATTAGTGGAGGGACGTTTTTTCTCAATCTGGGGGTCACGTACCACCAGCCGTGAGCCCTAGGATGCTTCTTCACCATAAAATAGTAATGAAAGAGTGTTATAGTCGGTTCCATCCTAGCTAGAAGGCACGCTATAGTGAAGCCGCAAATATGGCACCACGAGTTTGGCACCACTGAACAAAGCGACATCTCCAGAAAGTGAAAAAGAGTAATAAAAAAGAGATGAAGAGAAAATCTCAATCCGGCCCAGAAACACTCATTGTACACTCCAATCCGACTAGGAGGAGGGCTGTAGACTCGCTCCTCCGATTTAAAAACTTCAAGTTGAAACTTCGGAGAAAAGTTAAACTGATCATGAATCAGTATCAGGTCGTCCTCCGTTACCTCTGAGCGAAAGGCCAAAGGGGCAAACTCAAAATCTTCAGATTAGGCCATTTTTGCAAGAGAAAGAAAAATAGAAAAAAATCTATAACAAGAAGAAGATGACAAGGTTCAACCCTCATTTTATATGGGTCTTATATAGAACTGATGGAGATCCGAGTGATTTATCTTCTTGGAATATTAAATGCATGCAGCGGAGGTCGATGCAGCATGGACACGTGACAGCTAGTGATTAGACGCGATCTTTATCGTCGATATGGCAAATCGATATGGAGAGCCAAAATCGTACCCTGCTTCACTCATAAGGCAGTGTGTGAAGACGTGCTACAGTAATCGGTACGTGAATAGCAGTTTAAATTTCGTCCCTCCTAGCTTTTTCTGAATCGCTGGATGGACAGGCGAAGAACAAGGAGATAACCAGTTAAGCAGGAAAATAGATTCAACAACCCAAAACATCTCAAAAAGACAAGAAAAGAATAAGAAAGGAACCGCTTCGGTGAAAAAGTATTCCTTTCATATATAAAGCCTTCATACAAAGTTTCGGTACCAAAAAAAAAAGCGTATGTGCACGAGGACGTCATTAGGAGCTTCTCAACAATTCACCTTGGAAAGATCCTCCTCTTGACCTCAGATTGAGCTCTCTATGCGTCGGAATCTATCTCATCTCCTTCGATAGCAAGATCAGACATATTTGAGAATTCGCTGATGCAAACACGAACCACAGATTGTAGGTTAACATCCGACCGATTCGTATGCAAGGACTCAGTAGCTCCATCAGGAAGATAAGGCAAAACTATTCTTTTGCACTCGTTAAAGCCTGCATAAAAGCCCATCTTACAAGCCTTAATAATAAAGTTTGTCCCAGCTTTCCTTAACCTTTCGAGTGAATTGTTTAATATCTGGGGTTTAGTTGGAGACCTCCAAGCTGTAGGTCCTCCCATGGAGGAGGAAACTTAGGACCTCTGTGAAGCTTCCTCCATGTGATGACCCCCGCTTGAAGTCCTGGGTCTCTTCATCGGTCGGTCATCAAAATCTCAGAAGAAATGCAGTATCAGACGAAGATCCACCCCTTTCAGCCAAGGTCCTCTTCAGGCGTCTGATGGTGTCATGGGCTCGACGACATTCTCGGTTAGCTTCTGACCTCTGCTTCTCAAGAACCTCAATCCTACAGCAAGCTCTACTCAACTCATCATCCTTTCAATCGATTACTTTCTGAGCTTCAGAAAAGACTTTCTCGGAGCAAGCGATCTCCTTAATCTAATCAGCATTAGCAGCTTTCTCTTGCTCAAGGCAATATTTGAGCTTTTCGAGCTCGTTCTTCGCTTCCACAAGTTCCAAAGGGAAAAACCTGAAAACGGCCCCGACGAAACTCGCCAGATAATGATTGAGTGAAGCCAAAGAGTTGAAGACCCTAGATACCTGATTTTGGACATCTTCTCCTTCTAAAGTGAGCCTATCTATAGGAGGGAGATGCCTCCTTAAGAAATTGATGGCGACCCTCAAATTATTTGCAGTAGGAAAAGAGGAAGGAACCAACGACGTTTGGGCCGCCTCCTCCTGGATCCTGGTCGAAAAAATATTTAGGCCAGGAATCTCTACCCTCTACGGGTTGATAGCCCCAACCGCATTGGTCGACTTGAAGGAGTCGGAAGCCTTAATGGCTCCTCCTTCTGATCCTTTGGAAAGATTTGCTTCCGTCTATGAGACAACGTGCGTCGGGAAAGAATGGGGATGACCTCCGTGAAAGTTTCTACTGTCGCTTCTATCACCGCCTCCGCATTTTCTTCCATTGAATCCACTGGCTCGATCCTAACATTACCCACCGAGTTTTGTAAATCACTCTTTGATAAGGACCTATCCCCTTCCACATCATTTGGGACAGGAGAGGAAGATGTTAAAGGAGCCTCCAAGACTTCAACAGAGGAACTCTTGGAAGTCTGGGTTTGAGCAGATGAAATCTTGACTCGCAACCTTTGAGCCGATAGTCTCTTCAATGTCGCAGCCATCTGAGAATCCATTCGGAGCAAAAAGCCTAACAAGGCAGCTTCAAAAGAAGGGATGCGAAAAATAAAAGTTTTATATTTAGAAAAGCTTTTTGTTCTTCAGTTATCCTCTCCACATGCTTTATAATAAGAGGGAAGAAGACAAGGAGACACTTATTATTAAATTTATCCTTTTCCTATCGGCGAATGGAATGGGTCTTTCAATCGTAACTACTCTCGTCCCAAGGAATGGCAACAGCAATGATCAAATATTGATGTACAACTATAGATGAAAAAGTAACTCATCCAATCCGAGGCGCTATCTATGATTAGTTCTTTCGCCTGATCCTCAGACTCAGTACTAGGAGGATAGTGTTACGGTGGTAATAAAATGTCTCAGATCGACTGATATACCCTAGAGGCACCTCAGGTCAATCCTGACGAGCGCTTGTGGATCAGGATATTACCATAATTTTTTCTAAACAGATGACTAATGTCGGAGGGCCGACCTGACCCAATATTTAAGAAAACACCCCGACTGGCATTCATCATTTTTAAATCACCTTGGATAAAGAAAGTCTCCCACCACAGTACAATCATAATCAGGTCGTAAACAGCCTGTTACCTACTCGTCCAAAACCATCGGCGATAAATTGAGAATCCTAATTACACCAGCAACCATCATTTCGTTCGAAAGGTTTCCAGAAATCTCGCCACGACGAGATTAGTGGCCTGAAATCAGCAGAGTCGTGTAACCATTGTGTAAAATTTATTTACAAATATTACGAACCCCGAGAACCTAGGTAAACAAGAAATTCCTCTCAAAAGAAATTAGCTCTTGCTTGTTTCTGATTTGAGTGTCGGAGTATTCTTGCTGAAAATAAAATCCTCTTGTCCGAACTTTGTTTTGTAGGTTTTCAAGCTTGTCTGCATGGAGCCATTCCTCCAATTCTGAAGCCGACAATTTACAGCAGTAACAAAACCAACTTGAGATGATCTATCAGTGTAATGTAAACAAAGGGGAAGAAGATTTGGCAATCAGTTCTTCTTGTAAATATAATCAATTCTATTTTTAACTTTGCATAGAATGACAGAAAATATTGGATACGTGTATTAGGAGCTAACAGTAAATTAACTCAAAATTTTTTGAGATTTATCAAAATACAAATTGATTGTGATTAAGAACCGTGCCTGAAATAGAGAGAGTATAGCAGCAAGGAGTTGAACAAGGCCTTTTAAGTATTGTGTGCTAAAACTTAACACCCTGAGACTTTTGAACCTGAGTTTCAAACTTTCGGTACCAAGCCAGTTTAGTTCCTATTTTCTTAAGCTTCATTCTGCCCAGTGGTGATCTGAAACAAAAATGAGCCTCTTTTGAGTCGCTCGAATCCTTTATATTGAGCTGAATTCAAGTCAAGCTTAAATCAAGCTGAAAGAAACTTGAACCAAGCTTGAGGGTGCCAACCTGCTGCTGATCTAATATCTAATTATGCAAAGCCGTCGATCACTCTGATGTTTTTCTTCAGCTGTGCTTCTGATCCAGTGCCTGGAAGTCTCTTAAGTTTCCAGAAAATATCACATAGTGCCACAGGATTAGATCGCTTGAATCATTGAATAATTATTTAAAATAATTTGACAAGTCTCTCCCTCTCTTGCACACTCTCTCACTAAAGGAGAAAATGAAGGAGCGCAGTACAAAGACAAGTTCGCCGACAAAATCCTAGGTCAAAATCCTCACCGCCGTCGGAGGCCAAGCCTATTGCTGGTGGTAACACCACCACTCGTGTAGGCTTCCCATCGGGACGCCATTCGCTAACGTCTACCAGCTCGATGTCGAGCCTTATTCCTTTCTCTCTCCCCTATTTTTTCCTCTTGTTTGCACCACCACCCAACCCCCCCCCCCCCAACCCCTTTTGATCATTACCATCATCGCCACCACCCATAGGCGGTCCTTCGGCCAGCATTGCCACTAGACGCCACCCTCCTCCGCTTTCTTCTTTTCCTATGAGAGGCCAATGAGACCTCGGTCCATGCTGTCTTCCTCTCATCTTCTCTCTCTTCCTTTTTCCCTCCTGTGATTGGCCGATCCGATACTGGGAACCGTTGTCTCTATCCCTCTCCTGTAATCTTGATAGACCTCGGTAAAGAGGCTGAGAAGAGAGATTACTGAAGCAAAATGTGGCCAAGACTTCATCTGAAAGTCATCATTTGTAGGTTTAGTCTACCTCGAACTCTTATAACTGATAATGGATGCCAGATTGTAGGGACAAAATTTGTTGAGTTTTGCAAAGATTTGAACATCACCCATAACTTTACATCAGTGGCTCATCCACAAGCAAATAGTGAAGCCTAGATAACTAACAGAATCCTATTGCAAGGTATTAAAGCAAGACTTGAAAGAGCAAAGGGGACTTGGATAGATGAATATATTGTGGGCATACCGAACTGTCTAAAGACTGCCGACCGAAGAGACTCTATTTATCTTGGCCTTCAAAATAGAAGCAGTCATTTTAGTTGAGCTCAAACTCCCATCAGTATGGATTGTGGCTTTCAATGAACAATACAACTCATAGGATCTCAGGATTAATCTTGATTTGTTAGAAGAAAAATGCGAAGAGGCCCGAGTTCGGATGACTGCTTATAGGCAGAAAGTTGCTCCTTATTATAACTCCAAAGTCAGAGACAAAGTATTCAGAGTGGAGGACTTGGTGCTTCGGTGAGCAGCTATTTCACAATCATAGAATCAAGAAAAGCTTACTCTGAATTGGGTAGGTCCTTACGAAATCAAGGAGGTCATCTAGCTTGGGACCTACTACTTGAGAAAGCTTGGAGGAATCAATCTATCCCGCCCATGAAACTTGAAAAACTTATGAATATACCATCAATAACTTCGTTTCAATAAAATTTTCTTATTTTGACATCTCTGTTCTAGGTGTAAAATTTTGATGACAGAAAATTATCCCCCAAACTTCATCATTAAATAAAACTAATACCCTGTTAGGAACAGAAAGAGAACCTCACCCTAACATGAGCAAAGCCTAATTATATCAGAAATAGGAGGAGAACCTCATCTTGATATGGATGAAGATCTTCGATTATTTAATATAGGAAGAGGGGAGAGGCCCCTTAGACGGTTCTTTTGAGCCCCTACTATCCTGTTAAGAATAGGAGGAGAACCTCGTCTTAACATAAGCAAAGCCTAACTATGTCAGAAACAGG